>PVLC010012447.1:0-44227 GCA_004027655.1 Graphiurus murinus
AAAAAAAAAAAAAAAAAAAAAAAAAAGAAGAAGAAGAAATTAAAAGAAAATGGCAGTGCAGAAAGAGCCACATTCCCAGCAGTAACTGTGTCCCAGGACAAGTACTATAGACTGGGTAGTAAATGTTTGGTGTTTCATATGAGCCTCCCAGAACTACCTAGGAATAGGATGTTTGACCAAGAGAACATGATAATAGACTTAGGATGCTTATTAGGGAGCGGATGCACTGTTCATTGCTAGGAAATATAATTCCTGTGATTTTAGATACTTTCTCCCATAACTTTTCTATATATAACGTATAATGTGTATTTTGACCTTTCCTCTCCTAACTGCTTGCCCAAATGCTGTCAGTCTCATCTTTCTTTTTCCATTTCCCCTAATTAGCTAGTGGCTCTCAAAACAATATGTATTTCCTCTATAAGATTGTTATCAATGATCGTGTTTTTGGAATGAATATTTCAGATTATATCTTTCTAGTATCTCTTTTATAGCTTCGGTATTTTCAGTTATCAAAATAATGCTTAAACTAAATAGAAATAGAGTAATTTGGTTCCAGTAAGTGGCTATGAACGGGAAAAAAAAAACAAAAAAAAAAACTTGTAAGTTCTTATGACATGGTAAAAGTTGCACTTATGTAAATATATTAGGATAACAGTGGTCTTATACTAGAAGAAAACAGAGCAAATACAAACCTATCATTTTGCTGGGGAAAGGCTTCAAAAGGATTGCGATTTGCCCATGGCCTGTGGCAGAACCTGGACAAAATGCAGAGGCTAGTTCTTTTCTGCCCTATCTGCATACATATCTCTCCTTCCTGTTCACTGAGATTTCACTGGGTATCCAACACATATCACATCACTGGGTCATCATTTCTAGCTATTCCTTCATGGTCTGACATTAGCATATGGTTAAGCTTCTTAAGGGAAAATTACTACCCTAAGTTTTTTTTTTTTTTTTTTTTTTTTTTTTTTTTTATTGACAGCATATTTTGAGTGGGAGGACTAGGGAGTATTGAGCCAGGTGGTAGAGTCCCATGGTTTTCACCTGGCAGTTTTACCAACAAAAAAATCATTTAAGCTTTCTAGTCCTTTCCTTTTTGGCAGGATCACGGGATCTTAATGGTTACTAGAGTTTCCTTCTTCCTTAGTGTTGTTGCTTTTGACCCACCAGTGAGACTGAAAATCTGTGCATAGTATCTGTTCATCTTTTCTCTGGGTTTCCTTATCTGGTGGATGGAATGAGATGAACTTGCCTATTTATTTCATAAGTTCTAAGACTATCAGTTGAAATAATGTTCATGAGATTGCTTTTGAGAATATATTTCATAGTATGAGGTTTTAGTCCTTCAGAATTTTCACTGAACTATTATCTCAGTAAAATCATTTCTTTAGAGGAGATTTTATTATCTGTAAGGGAAATGTTAGAATAGCTATTTACATGCCCCTTCTAGTTCTAATATTTCTGAGACCTTACTTCCTTCTATGCTAATCATTTCTAATCACTTTCTCAAACATCCTTTGCGCAACCTGCTCAATGGTACCTAGCACACTCAGTGCCACAGATGTTTAAGGAATTTTTCACTCCTTGATACTTGTTGATGGCATCTTCTTTATTTTACAGCTCTGGCTACATACCATAGAATACTTGACATAGGAACTGAATATTCTTTCTTGATTTCCTATTTTTGTAACATTTTGAATGGTCATTGAAAGATTTCAAAGGCAAAGAAGGTTTAGGAATGATGAGCCAATGTATAAAATTAACATCAGATTTCTAAGTGTTCACACATTGGGTAATGCGTGAAAGTGGCCTTTAAAATTTATCATATTCCAACTAATTGTACTTATGTTATCAAAATGCAAAATAAGAAAACTATCTTCCATGGAGTTTTAAAATAAAATTAATAACAAAATTATCCAATATGTTTTATTTTCTATTACACACTGTAGTAAGGACAAAAATATTTTAGTAAGTATTTATAGGTTCAAAAATTTATTGTGCATCCTCCTGACACCAAATATGAACATTTCCTTTATGAAAAATAAAAAAAATATTTTTCTCTGCCTTTAAAACTCATGTCTACTACTTATATTCTTTCATGTAAATTATGTTATGCAAAGGATTCCTGGGAAAATGTTGGTAGGCCAAGATGATTTTAGGAATAACTATATATATTGCAAATGAATGTATTTCTCATGCATATGGGCTAAATGATGAGGTGACTCTCAAGATTCTCATTTCTTCATCTAGATTTGATCTAGATAATCTATAGCAGTGACTTTTAAGCTATCTTTTGTAGAAGTTCTTCAGGGGACATCTCTGGGGGGATAGGAATGATCCCCTGGGTGGAAGCCTAGGAATCCTCTACTTGCATTAAAGCAGTTCCCTGTATTTCTTCCAAATAATGGGGTTCCATGTATAATTTCACTTTCAACAGATGACTCTGCTACCGAAAAGGGGATACTAAATATTGTATGCTGTCAAACAATGACTTATTGTGTCGCCTCTTATAGTTCTTATTTTATTAATGGAGAGATAGATGATATATTTATTTTTTCCAGATTATTTTATAGCTATTCTCACGCAAACTGACCTGTATTTTAATTGTAAGAGGCACTTTAAGAATACATTTTGATGTTATCCTTATTTTTAAGGGTTGTAATTTGGTAAAAATAATTCAGTGAGTAGGTAAATAAAGTGAAAAGTGAAGGTTTTCTGCTGCTTGTTTGCTTTCACTCTCTTGTCTGAATAGTACAGTGAACAGAGAGGTTTCTTGTTTTTACATAATCAAGTACAAACCATGTTAATCATGTCCCTGCTTTTACTTATAACCCACTTGGTTTAAACACTAAGTTGACCTGAGTCTGATGGGTTTGATCTGATTGCCAGTGGACAGCAAAGGTATAGAACCTTCTAAAAGACAACTGTGTCTGTCCCCTTCATTTTACAGAGGTAAAAGTTGAGTTCCAGAAAGGCAAAGTGCCTGCATGATGGTGTCACAAGTAGACCTGGCCTCTTGTTTTCATCCCCATGAATGGGTTGGCTTTGTGCTGGCTACTTCCATAAAGCTGATTGTGTGAAACAGAACCCCCTGGAGTGCCTTTAAAAAATGAATTTCTTCTTAAGGGTCCACTTGCATGAAATCTGGCATCAGAGTCAGGGCAGACCTGTGGCTGAACTCTTGCCATTTATTCTTCTTTTTTTCTCTTTCCCTTCCTCTCCATTTTAGCTCTTTTGATCCTTTGTTATTTACAAGTCCAATATTCTCCTCTCTCTAGTGATAGACTCTCTGGTGCTGGGGATTGAACCCAGGAGCATTGTAACTCAGCTGCACCCCCAGCCCCCCTTTTTTTTTTTATACAGGAAAAGGGTCTCGCTAAGTTGCTGAGAGCCTAAGTTGCTGAGGCTAGCTTTGAGGCTGAATATGATCCTCCTATCTTAACCTCCCAAGTACTGGGATTATAGGCATGCACCAGCACACACAGCTCCTTGTACATTCTGATTGTTAATAATTAGCCATGCATGACATCCATTTGGTTGGTATGACCATAGAACATCCCTATGACAGTTTTGTGACATGTCTCCTAGTTCAAATTTATAACAAGAGGAGGATTATTTGCCCATCTTTTTGTCATAGGGCAAAGATTAGGTTCTGACCTTGGGTCACATACCCAGACTTGGTTCTGTGGGCTTCAGTGTTATGAAATGGAATCACATGGTCCAAAATATAGATCTTACAGCAGGAAGAGCAGGGTGTTGGACCATTTTCTTTAAAGGAGATGTGAGTAGAGCAAAAATTATCAACTTTGTGTGTTAGGACTGAGAAGAATGAGTTGGAGAATATAAAGGAGATAATTGAAGCATTTATCAAGTCTAGCATTCAAGTTTTATCTTTATTTTTTTGCTTTGAGTATACAAGAACGATGACAAACTCTGTCTTCTGATGTTACCTTATTTCTTTCTTATTCAGTGCCATGTCCACAGTGATCAAGCTATTATTTCACATTGAATTGTGAAGATGGTTTCTCTGTTATGAATGTTACTGCGTTCGCTTTTTGAGGCATCTTTACCTGCTGCCCTTAACCTGTGGAGTAGATTACCTGAGATAATAATGAGACTTGACTTTGGATTTCATTTTTCACATTCTAAAAGTTGAATTGTATTTCTTTTTTTTTTTTTTTTTTCGGTACTGGGCATTAAACTTAGGGGCATTCTTCCTCCGAGCTACACCCCCAGCCCTATTTTTTAATTCTTTATTTTGAAACAAGGTCTCACTAAGTTGCGAAGGGTCTCACTAAGCAGCTGAGGGTGGCCTCCCAAATGCTGGGATTACAAGCATGCGCCACCATGCCTGGCTTGAATTGTATTTCTATCAGCCTTTACATAATAAGTTCCTTAGGAAAGGGAATTGTTTTTGTTTTAAAATTTCTGTCTTCTCAATGTGGACTTACAAAAAGTTCCAAAGAACATAGTGCATTTGATATCACTAGGCACAAAGAACAAGAAATATTGGCCATTACTCTTTAAACTCCTTGAGATTGGGGAGCATGCCTTCTTTAGACTGCATACTACTTAGCACAAACTCAGAACAAGAGGGAAAAATCCATTCTCACAATGATCAAAAAGAACTATCCTATGAACACTGGTATTGTAGAGATTTAGACAAAAAACTGTTAACATCAATTCTGTGAGGTTATTGGTAATGTTTTCACAGAGAGGGTATATTTGATGAGATAGATAAGCAGGTTTTTGGAAACATAAGTACTTCAACTAAATGCGGGGAAAGGATGCATTCCTAACATGACTAAGGTATTTTTCCTAACTTCTACCTTTTTAGATCTCATTCAATAAAGAGACATTTTATTAGATAAGTAGCTTATATGTGCTATAATACTCATTAATAAATACTACCTGTCTCAATGTAACATTACCAGAAACATTGTGATGAGGCTTCATATTATATACGACAATTATATTAAATAGTAATGTAACTATCTTCATTAATATTTTTATCCAAATCTCTTTTTATCCATATTTTATTATTTAGATTGTCAATTAGTATTTCCATGACATCATTAAGAATATGATATGACATAGATTATTTTAAAATAAAAATATACATTCAGTCTTGTACAATCATATTCTTTCTCCCTCCTCCCTCCCTCCTTCTCTTTCTCTCTCTCTCACTTATTGAGTTAAAAATACACTTAGAACAGTTTTTCTCAAAGTATGGTCTTCAGACTAGCACCATCAGTATCACTTAAGAACCTGTTAGAGCTGAGCATGCTGATGTATGCTTGTAATCCCAGTACTTGGGAGGCTGAGATAGGAGGATCCAGGTTCGCAGCCAGCTTCAGCTACTTAGTGAGGCCCTTCACAACTTAGACCCTGTTTCAAAATAAAGCATAAAAAATAGGACTGGGGGTGGAGCTCAGAAGTACAATACCCCTGGGTTCAATCCCCAGGACTGCAAAAAAAAAAAAAAAAAAAAAAAAAAAAAAAAAAAAAAAAAAAAAAAAAAAAAAAAAAAAAAAAAAAAAAAAAAAAAACCAGTAAATAAGTAATAAATACATAAAAGAACCTGTTAGAAATGAAAGTTCCTGAGCCTCATGCAAGACCTAAAGAATCAGAAACTCTGGGGGTAGAGACTTAAAAGTCAAGATCTGTGAGTGCTTTTATGTAGTCTATTGAGTGAGAACAACTGATCTAGGACTGTGTCCTTCAGAGTTACTTCCTGCTACCAAGGCACATGTTAAGATGCACAGGTACCTCGTCTACGGAAGCCACTCAGCACCTGATTTTCACTTGTGCTCAAAATACTTATTAAAAGTTGGATACTCAATTGACTGTCAATCAAAGCATTTATTTTGAGACTGTGGTCAAGGTAATAATTATGTAGCTAACATTTATTGAATACTTATGTGAACAACACTTAACATGTATGAATTCATTTATTCCTTACAACAACTGCATAAGGAATGCAGAGATCTTAGGTAAACTATTTAATGTCACAAAGCCAGCAAGTGTTAGATCTAGGTATGAAATCTTACAGACTGACTCCTAAGACTTTACCACTGTTCCTCTTTTGTTGTGGAAACTTTGATGGAATAATTGAATCAAAAATAAATAAAATAGCTGGGCGTGGTGGCGCATGCTTGTAATCCCAGCATTTGGGAGGCTGAGACCGGAGGATCTGGGTTCGAGGCCAACCTCAGCTACTTAGTGAGGCACTCCACAACTTAGCAAGACCCTGTTTCAAAATAAAGAATAAAAAATAGGGCTGGGGGTGTAGCTTGGAGGTAGAATGCACCTTAGTTCAATCCCCAGTACCGGAAAAATGAATAAATAAATAAATAGACATTAGTCATGTCCTCAGCATCATCAATGATAGATGATAGATAAATGCTTGGTCAAAAGACAGGTTATAAATAGATTATATAATTAGTTTTATTGTTTACAAGACTATACTTCTATTATTTTAGTTATCACTATCTTTTTTATTTTTCACTGATGTTAGAAATAAGGTAATAATGAACTTTACTGAATATACTAGAAAAAATATGCTGAAATTCCTTTTACCTCATTAAACTTAAATATCATTAAAACTATGTGGAAAAATAATGTATTGCTTTGTGTTACTAGCTTCCTGATTTCCCTGAGTTGGGATAATTTTATATTCCTAAGCTATCAGGGAAAGATTTTATTTTTCAAATGAATCTCAAAGAGAAGTTCAATCTTGGGAAGAGTCTGGGAGCCATTTTATGGTTCATGTGAGGTTAGCTCTAAGGAATTTCTTGAGTATTGTGAAATGTGATTTAAAAGTCACCAACTTAGTGCACTTAACATAGTTTTTCATTTCTCAGGCGTGTTGTTTGAGCAATCACATACAAGTTTTGGCTCTTCAAATCCTTCTGTTTTGTGCCAGATTCTGGAGCTTCTAAAGACTAGGTCAGAGTTGTGCACATTTTGAATATGACACATTAGCTATAATTCTAAGACATAAACTTCCTAGGATAGAACTGGTTCTCAATCAACTAGTTCTCCATCCTTCATTTTCCTTAGCAGCCTGAACAAGTCCTCCCTTTTTAACAATGTTGATATAATCATTAGTTTCCTGATGTTTTATCATAACAGAGGTCTTTGTAATTAGCTTAGCTCCTCTACTTTAACCTGATACAAATACTTAGCAAATAAGTTAGCATCCTTTTGTTCCATTGAAAGGTAAGGCAAGATCCTTTAGTTCCAATGAAAAATGATTCTCTCAACATGTCACAACCACTGAAGCCATAATCTATTCAAACAAGGATCATCCATGGATGTTAAAAACATTGGGTAAAAGATTCCTGATGAGCAGATTATTACCAGCGTCTCAAAAGTATCACTTTATAGATTATTTATTAACATAAAGAAAGAGGGCATTTTTACAATGGTGAAATCTGATGGGAACTACCTTAATTAAGTCATCAAACTTGGCATCACAAAATATGGTTCAATGGACCTCACCAGCTTCCTGACAGAGTGTAGTGGAAAGGACACATATCATGTATATAATTTTCCTGCCAAACTGCTCTGATCTGAATCTAAACAGCAGACAAAACCAGATCATTGAACTTTTTATAAGACACCTGGCCTGAAAAACAAAAATAGGCTAGGAGCCTGTTCTAAATTAAAGGAGACTAGAAAGACATACCATTTCAATGTGTTATCTTTGATTTCATTTCAGATGAAAATTAACATCAATAGATTAAAAAAATGATTGCTGGGTCTGCTGATGAAATTTGAGAATGCACTCATATTGGGTATTACTGTATTTACATTAAATATTTTGAATGTGATTGGTAAAATTAGGAGATTTTTAGGATATATAGGCTGAGGTGCACTAGTGCAGAGTAGGGAGGTTTCTGTAACATTTTTCAAATATAAGTGAAGTTCATTTTCTATGTATCTTTTCTGTAAGTTTATTTCTTAATAAAATGTTAGACTATGAAGAATGACTAAATAAGTACAGATATTCTTTCTTACTTCATTACTGGTACTCCTTATATTTCACATTAGTAGGTTATAGCAATATTTGGGCTAAAATATGAATCATCTAGTGTCAGACTTTTGGAAATTGTCTGACTTCACTTTAAACTCATGCTGTACACTTGGGTATGGGGCTTTTGTTTCATATTCTATTCTTACACACTTGTAGTAGGAGAGTTATCCCCCTATAATTCTACTAGTGGCTAAAAATTATGATTTTCTAAATCATAATGATCCCCCAAATGTGGTTTTGTGAGCTTTTATTACACATATATGTTTGCGAGATGAATAAAAATATGTACTTTATGTCAAATAATGACTTTTGAATGACATATTCATGGAAAATTTATGGCTGTTAGTGCAAGGGTGCAGTCATTGGACAACTCTTGTACCCCAGCTCCACGTATCCCATCTTTGTCTACTAGCCATTACATTTTATTCATGTTCTGTCCTGGGCTTTTTCTGCCACCATTCTACTTCTTGGCTCAAGTACAAAGGAGTTTAAAACTCTGTAGAACTCTAAACCAAGGATGAAGTGTGGTCTGATAATAAATACCTCCTCTCTATTCCCTAGGTCAGAAGATATGAGGAACATTTTACAGGACTCCTCAGAGGGTTCCTAGGAGCCTGGTGCCCTAGTTGCCCACGGTGCTGACCAGATCCATATGACACCCTTATGCTGGTTTTCTCTACTCTGCTTAACTCTTGTAATTCCCTCAGTACAATTTCTGGGTTGATTCTCAAAATATAATGACTCACAGGCATACATTTGACACAGGCATTTTTTTTTTTTTTGGTAGAACCCCAAGTGTGGAGAAACCTGAATGTGAGATTATTATTACTATAATGACCACTTTATTAGAGTTGATGTGATATCTAGAAAAATATTATTTGAAGAATCAGGAGATTCTTACTTGTTGTTATTTGGCCTCCAGGAGGTCATTAAATGACAGAGTTAGTTATATGAGTTAAGGAGAAGACATTGTGATAAGTTTGTAGGATTCTGTTAGTTGGTTATAAGATTCTGGTTCCAGAAATGAAGTATAAAATATTGAGAATAGCAAGATAGACTCCAACTCTAAAGGTACTCAGGGAGATGAGAGTACTAAGAAAAGCTTGGTGTTGGAACTTAGGCAGGCCTTCACTTATTTCAATGAAGACATAAAATTGAGACTTGGAAGTGAGAAAGAGTCCTATTCTTATTCTTAATGGGGCTTAAAATATAAGAGTAAATCTGTTATCCTATGGTTAGGCAGGGAAGCGTTTGATGGGGGTGAGGGATTGTGCAAAATCATACAACATTAGGCTGGAACTTGTTAATAGATTGTATCAACCTCATCCGAGAAACTAAAAATGGGGAGCAGTCTCAATTTAGACCGAAGGGAGACTAAGGAGGCTGGAAACCAGTTGAAGTCTTACAAGCATGGGCTGGTTTCATACCATAATTACTTGTTTCACTGTATAGCTCGAGGTAATTGTGTGACTTTTGAGTCTCTGTGGTTAGACATCTCAGTGACTTATGGCCTAGGCAGTTGATATACTTTCTGCTTTAGTCAAGTCAGATGTTGAAGGCCTGATTATGTACCATCTCCTTGCTAATAACCCAAGGGAACATTTAATGAATGATGCTTTCCTTAAGAAGGAGAATAATTAACAATAGCCATATTATTCCTATTAATTTATAGTTACTGGTCGCTACAATTAATGTCATTTATGAAAATCATCATAATTATAGCACTTTACAATTTACAAAGTATTTTCCCATCCATTTTTTTTTTTTATCTGAATCTCATAACACCTCTCTGGGTTGGACAGGGCAGGTGATGTTCTCTTCAATTTATACATGAAGCATCTATGACTCAGAAAATAGTTTAACCAGACTCTAATCCACTGTCCTTGCCAATGTATTGTACTGTCTCTGGGTATATGTAAATATGCATATTAAATTCATGTTCATGGTAATATTTTATGTCTGAACACAAGAAAATCAAGTTCACCTGGTTCTCAGTTGCCTCCCATATCGTGTCCTGCCTTTCCTTGTGAGGCCAGGAGCCGTAACCTAGAACATTCACATGCATTTTGAATGTTAAAGAGATCTTTATAATTCCATGTTATTCTATAGTTATTAGTGCCCTTTGGGATAAAAATGAGATTTCCTCTGATAGAGGGATGAGTACCTTGAAGACATCTATTCCTAGGACAAAGACACATGGACCTTAAAAATTTAGTCACACTGGAAACTCAGACTCTGAGAAAAACACAACCAGCCTATTACACCACTATTTTTCCATTTCTGTCTGGGACAAGGGAGCTGAGGAAAAGCTTTCAATTTCACAAGCCCGACTTTGAAATCTGGGTCACCCTGCCTGATATACACATGCACACACACAGACATTCTGGTTCCTTTTTTATCCCACATACTAGAGCATCCAATGCTTCCTGTTCAACCTTGAGCTGCTTTTACCCAAAAGATGTTGATATGAGAAAGTTTTCTGGTTGGACCTATGGCAAGCTCGTTATTCATTAATTATTGGCTCAATATCCTTATTGAACATTTAACATGGGTCATATTCTCAAGAAGATTGTAGGTGAACAGTGTGGAGAGAAACAGATAAAGTTCTTGTTCTTGTGAAACCTGCATTATCCCAAGGGAGAGACCGATAATAAAGTAGACAAATACACATAGTATGTAATGTTTAGATAATGATAAATATTATTTAAAAAGGAAATATGACATGGTGAAGTGATAAAATGATGTAGAAGGGTCATAATGATATATCCAGAGTGACAAAATCATTTAATGGCTTCTTGATACATTGTGATAAATTCACCCCTATTCATTGTTTTTTGTTGTTGTTGTTTTGTTTTGTACTAGAGATTGAACTTCCAAGCTAGACCTGTTTCCCTTTTTATGTAGAAACAGTCTCACTATGTTGCTGAAGTTGGCCTTCAACCTGCAATTTTCCTATCTTAGCTTCCAAAGTGCTGGGATTATAGTCATGGGCCGCTGTACTTGGTAGTATCCAGAAGGTTCATGAACAAGGATACCAGAGATGTCTCAAGAAGCAAGTAGCAATCTAGATTTAGCTCCTAGGGGCTTGACCACAACCTAATAGATGGCTGCTGTGTTTTTAGTGTGCCTGGGTTAGATCAGCTCCAGGAAGGATTACTTTATGTTGGCTGAATTCACAAGAGATGGACTGATGCACCAGATCTCATTAAATTAATTTGACACAGACATTGAAATAAACTAATAAATTCCAGGATATAGACAAGCTGGCATAGTGACCAAAGTACCAGGAGAAAAGAAACTAGTGGCCTTAATAGTCAGTGCCATTTTACATTAAATCTGATGTTGCATATTTACTAAAACGACAGATTTACTTCAAGGGTTATAAGGTTTAATGCTGCCTGTAAGACACCAAATTTATTGGTGTTGTTATTACAAAGGATATTCTAGTTTCTTGGCAAATTAAGGCCTTTTCTAAACTCTGGCAGACATTAGATGCCATGTTGATATTTGTCTTCCTTAGTCAATCCCAACAGAGTTGATTAGATTATAATAACTGCTCATTATTTCACTCCTTTCTGGGTTTGCTGAAGATACACTGGTTTTTTTTGTTGTTGTTGTTTTGGTTTTTTTTGGGTTTTTTTGGCGGTACTGGGGATTGAACTCAGGGGCATCCTACCTCCGAGCTATACCCCCAGCCCCATTTTTTATTCTTTATTTTGAAACCGAGTCTCACTAAGTTGCGGAGTGCCTCACTAGGTAGCTGAGGCTGGCCGCGAACCCGGATCCTCCGGTCTCAGCCTCCCGAATGCTGGGATTACAAGTGTGCGCCACCACGCCCGGCAATACACTGGTTTCTTAATGGAGTTCTAGGCTTCTGAATTATACAAAGATGACATTATCATATTGCCAGCTTAAAAGATTATTTTTCTTCACCCTAATTCCAAGTCCTAGGGTTACCTCACTTTGTGCCTCTTTACTTTGAAGTTTAGGCAAACTGTTTGCTTATTTTCCCCACACCTGCTTAACTCACAATTCCTAAAGTGTCTTGTGACAGTGTTAACTGCTTTTGACTCTCTTAATGATGCTAAGTGTATGTAATGTATTAATTGTATAGATATGTGACTTCTTCATCAGTGGTCACTGTGCCTTCTTCCTCTTCAGCCCCTGGTCACAGCCTCAGTTGTCTGTTTTAGGTGTATTGCTTGGACCTTGCATATGTGTATGTGCGTACACACACACCCGCACATGTGTTCTCTCTCACATCCACATGTGTTCTCTCTCATACACAGACACACACATGTATACACACATGTACACACACACACACACACACACACACACACACATACACACAAGCATACACCCTAATAGCCACTGACTCTAGACATTCATGTGTTTTCCTGCTATCATTTTAAGTGCTGATTTTTCTTTCTGGCTATCAGTTTTTCTTCCTTACCCATTGCTTCTCTATTAAAATATTGTTGTGTTATGGTCATATGTAGAGTACTCCTTGAAGAGCTCATGCATTAATGTTCAGGGTTTATGTGATTTGGTCATGGTGGTTGCAATATCATCAGTAGATGAATGGGTTTATCTGGCTGGCATGTGGCTGGAGAAGGTAGTCCCTGGGGGTATAGCCTTGCGAATTGTGCTTGTCTCTTTGAATCCCCTTATTTGAGTGGTGGTGGTAGTGGTGGTGGTGGTAGTGGTTGTGTGTGTGTGTGTGTGTGTGTGTGTGTGTGTCTCTTTCTCTCTCTGCTTCTGGCCTCCATGATGTAAGAGGAGAACTTTGTGTTCTCTCTCTCTTGGCTTCCCACGCCCATCCCCTGAGCTTCAGGCCTTGGCTTCACATGGACTGAACCCCAAATCTCTAAGAAACTGTAACATATCCATCTTCCTTGCTCTAAGTTGTGTGGTCCAGTCTCCTAGATTATAGCAGTGAGAATGCTAAGACATGTTCTATACACCAGTTTCTCAATGCAAATATCTTGTAATATCTCCCCAGTTGGTTCTACTCCTTAAGTATAAGAATGCGGACTTTTAAATTTTCTTTTACTTGTACACTCATCACAAAATGTCTAAACAAGTATAGGACTTAGTAAAAAACATCTCATTGTTACAATTTCCTTATCTGTCAAAAAGGGATAACTATTCTAGCCTACCTCACTGAGATTTAATAAAAGCTAAAATAAATACATAATGATGACAAAAATACTTGGGAAAAATGATACTCTATCTTGATCAATTTGAACTCATAATGCTATCGATAGAAGTTTATTTTTTTAATGTGTATTGTTTCTAGCAGGGAAATCCTGGAGGCAAGACCCTTGAGGAGAGACGCTCTAGCCTGGATGCTGAGATTGACTCCCTGACCAGCATCTTGGCTGACCTGGAGTGCAGTTCACCCTACAAACCTCGGCCTCTGCAGGTTAGTACTACCCATTGCATATCTGCATGGCCAGCCACAGAAGCTTTCCTTCATCTGTGAGATCAACTGCTTCTTAGAGCCCTGTCATTCTTCGTTGATTTTATTAGAGCCACCAGTCTAAGTTGTCTTTGTCTTTAATTTTGATGTATGCTAACTAAATGGCAGAAAATTAAGTTCATTTTACTAGTAATTTTTAAAGAAACTAATAAATTTTAAAAAAATTTCTTCTTACCCCATTGCTCTGCTCTTTTTCTATCTTCAATCTGTAAATATTTGGTTATATGTTATAATCTCCACAAATATGACTTACCATGACTATATAAGATTTAGTTCTGTGTTTTGCAAGGAAGTTCCTTTTGTGGAACATTGAGGTGGTTTCCACTTTTTATTGCTATTGTAAGTAATGCTGCAAGGGAGTTGTTCATGTATATTTTCTTTGGAGCTATTTCCATGCCTCAGACTTCTAACCCTGGGATGCTGACATTGAGGAGAATGACTACTTTCTTTAGTTTTCCTTCTGAAGGATGTGAATAGTTTATACTGGCACCAGGAGTTTGAATATATCAGTTTTTCCTCAAGTTCACCAGAATTAAGTGACAGCAATTATTCTCTGTTTTTTAAGTGCAAATGGTCTCTTGTTAACAGTTTTTCTTTGCATTTTTTACTTACGTTGGAGGTTGGCTATTTTTCTGCTCCTTAGTTTATTACCTTCATTTCAGAAGCTGGTATTCCATCCCTAGTAATCATCATCTGAGGTCTGGAGAGGGTCATGGTGAATCTGTTTCCTGGTTTCTAAGTCCGAAGAAGACAGCCATCAGAACTCTAGATGCAAATGATTGGACAAGTGCTTTTGTCACTGTGTTGCTTGACTATCCTGTGACATGTGCTTGACTAAGTGACAGTGCGTATACCACTCTGAGTCCCACTCCAGTTCTTGAGCGGCAGCTGCTGTATTAACAATAGTTCCTTTCATGAATTAAAAAGCAGGCCTGCTTCTCTGCTGTCAGTCACTTCAACACTTAACTGCACAGAAGGTTGCAGCACTTTCCTCTTCAGACACATTCCCATTACCTTTTCTACACTGAGAATGCAATTGTCAGCTCTGTGGGTGCACATGACAAACTATACTAGAGATTAGCTCTTCCTTATCTCTTCTGCTCTTAGCTCCACCAGTCCTGTTACACTCAAAATGTCCTTTATCCCTATAAACATGGACTGTATTGAAGATGCTATGACCTTTTGGGGGAATGGATAGGAGAAGGGAAGTGGACTGCTGAAAGAGAGAGGTGTAAAATATTCAGTTGTCATCTTTCAGTGGCCCCCTAATTTATATAAGCTAAAATATGGCTGATTTATTATATAAACTTATTATATAAGTTAAACTATGGCCAAAGCATGAGGAAGAGAGTATTCTTCTGAAGGTGCCAGAATCTGAGAAATCTTAACAGAGGACTTACATGTTTAGCTGGAATGATGGATAGAATTGTATTGTTGGAGACAAGTAGGATAAAGAGCCTGAGACAATTCAGGATGGTCCAGGCTGCATTTGGAGAACTATTAGCATCTAGAACTGTGGAGGAAGCCATTGAAGGCTTGGAGTGGACTACAGGGCTGGGTGGCTTCCTACTGGCAGGCTATGGATGAGTTTGGATGACAGATTTAAGATTTTAGCCTGTATTTTGTAGGTAACTACAAATATCTGAAGGATCTCAAGCAGGGGAAAGCTAAAATTTATTCTGAAAAAGGAACATAGAAAACATGACCATTTTTACAAGAGGATGGGCCAAGAGGGGAGAAATATTTTCCAGTGAGTCATATTTACTTTGTTGTTTGATGTTCAATGATTTTCCAGTTCTACACCAAGAAATACTTCAAACCTGTTTTCTCAGGATTCAAGACCACTGTCTTTGCCACTGGACTCAGTCATATTATGCTTAAATGCTTCAATACATTACTATGTTATTCTTTTTAGCAGAGTTCTTATTTCCCTCACTTTCCTAAAACTGTAAAGCCAAATATATATGATGAAGATTATGCTGAGAGGTTTTCAGTTAGTATAGCCTTGATTCATTAAGGCTATGTCTACACATGCCTACTATAAACCATTACATTTTAATTGGTTTATTCAGCAGCTACGTTATTGTTTGAGGGATCTTATTGTGCAAACAAACTCATAACCACTAGCATTTTGACAACAGTTTAATGACTGTGATGCACTTTCACATATATTCTTACTTTAGTAAGTTATAGATAACTCTGAGCTATAGATGGTATCC
The DNA here is from genome assembly GCA_004027655.1 of Graphiurus murinus. Taxonomy (NCBI): domain Eukaryota; kingdom Metazoa; phylum Chordata; class Mammalia; order Rodentia; family Gliridae; genus Graphiurus; species Graphiurus murinus. The sequence continues at coordinate 15,743 of PVLC010012447.1, forward strand.
TTGTTTTATTGATGTGGAAACAGACTTAGAAGATAAGTGACTATTCTTTAATAAAGCAGCAAAACTGGACCTTGGATATTTGCCTGTACTTGATTTTAAGTTCTAAAACCAGATTGAAGATTTCAAATTTCATTTATTTATTTATTTTTTGTTTTGTAATTGTTTTACCATTGATTAAAAACTATGAAATCAGTTATATTAATGACAGTGTTCCTTGGTATGGCTTCCCCATAAAAAGAAAAGCATCCAGAAGATTTAAAAAGTATTTATGAAGACCTTTAAGTTGAGTAAGTCCATAATTAGGGCAAAATATACTTAAAAAATTTCTGTTCCATTCAGAACTTAAAGGATAATCCATCTGTTATTTTGAATTATTCTAATTTAGAAAAGCAAGAGTTCATTGGAAGATATAGCTCATCCATCTGACTATCTCCATTCTGGTGGAACTGAATTAGATGTGTTAGTATTTATTGGTTAACATAATTATATGCTGTGAAAACAATAATCACACTCTTAAAATATTAAAAATATGTGCCAGGGGAAGGTGATGTCTGCAGTAGACATGTTGTGTTGTAATTAAAAGGTACTTGAAAAGTTCTAGAAACATAGACTGTTAATGACCAACTTTGATGTTTCTATTTTTGAACCAAAGCGAGTTTCAAATTCAAAAACTGGTGAGTTGCCTGATAACTTAATGTAGGCTAGTAGGTCGATGATTTCTCATTAGTCAAGCCTGTGTTGTGTGTTTTCCCAAATCTGCTTGTGAATCACCTTTGTAAAGCTACTTTGACTCATGAAGCTGGGGGAAATGGCATATACTTGGAATATTTCTACAATAAAATGTCCCAGGGTTCTCCGTTCACATAGTGACTCTGAAATTATCTGAGCTCTTGAATAATGCAAATTAATTTTTCTTTTTTTGTCATTGGGGATTGAACCCAGGGATATTCTATTTCTGAGCTACAACTCTAACCCTACTTTAAAATTTTTTTACTCTAAAACAAGGTCACACTAAGTTGCAGAGACCCTCACTAAGTTGCTGAGGATGGCCTCGAACATGTGATCCTCCTGTCTCAGCTTTCTGAGTATTGGCATCATAAGTGTGTGTAACCACACCTGGCTAAACATTGATTTTACTGAAGCATTTTTTTTCCTATTCCAATGGGATGTTTCCCACTCCCAGATTTTCCCACTTTAGTTCTGTTCATTTACTTATCCATATGTTTATTTTGAGCAACATGGTTTAAATTATACATTTCATTCATTCATTCATTCGTTTATTCACTCAACTCATATTGAGATGATACTATGCATTAGGTATTGAGATATAAAGCTTAGTGTTAATATGTCCTGGCTCTAGAGTAATTTTCTTACAGGAGAAGTAAGTGTATAAATAATCCAGAATGACACAACAGAAGGGGCTCAATGTGCTGTGTGTGTGATTCACCATGTGTTGAATGTGTTGAAATTCTTCAGAGATAAAAAGTAAAGGTATCAACATTGTACCTTATACCTTTCAGTTTAAGGGACAGCAGCTTTTGAGATCACTTGGCTACATGTGTTATGGGAAGCATATTGGATTCAAAATGTAAGAACAGCAAGAATGAGAAAGCATGGCAATGTTGAAAGTGAATATCTTATTTGAAGAGCAAGTCTAATAGCAATATGTATCATGTGAATCATAAAGGAGAATGACACATGAATTTAGTACCTAGCAGCCCTCTTGAGGCCTGAGGGCTCTCATAGTCATTAGGTGAAATCAAAGGGTGTTAAATAGCAGTGTTCCTGGACACAGTGTTTTTGGAAATAGCATCTTTAGTGAAGTTTACATGAGATATATAAATATACTTCCATGACACTGCAAGGAATTATGCAATTAACCTAACTTAGCATTTGAAATTAAATTTTTAAAGCATTTAAAAATGTGCAATTAGGTAATAACTTTAGAAAAACAGATGTGAGAAGGTCAGAGGTAGTTGTGCTTGACCCTGGTTCCTAATTGAGAGCTCCTAATCCCTTTGCCATTTCCTGGGTGATAGAAGTATCTCTTGTCATAATGAAAGGGGTCTTGTGGTGGGTTCCTGGATGGCGGCTAGTCACCGGATAACCAACCCATGATTAGAGGCCTGGTATTCTCAGTTCCCACCCATCATCCTCAGGGGAAGGGAACGAATCTGGAGATTCATAATAGGTCATGCCTGTGTGATGAAGATTCCATAAAAACCCTGAAAGATATTTTGAAGAGGTTCTCCATCAGTGAACATGCCCATATGTCAGGAGGATGCTGTACTTCAATTGCAGAAGGAAGATTCTGCTCTTCAAATCCTTCCAGATCTCCTTCTGGTACCTTTTTATCCTCCTGTTCATCTATATCTTTTATCTTAATCCTATATAAAACTCTGGTTATTGTAAGGAAGTGTTTCCCTGAGTCATCCTAGCAAATATTCAAGCCTGATCATTTTGCGAGTACCTCTTATTTGTAGCCAAGTTTGAAAGAAATATGGGAAATTGTTGGATCAGTACTTTCAATGCATGTCTGAAATGGGACAGTGTGTGGGACCAAGTCCTTCATCTGTGGGATCTATAGTAACTCCAGGTTGATAGTATCAGAATTGAATTAAGTTGTAGAACGTTCACTTGGTGCCACAGCTGATTGATTGATTGGTGTATGGAAAAAACCTACACATTTGGTGTCAAAAATGAAGGCTTCTGTGAGTATTATAGTGAAAAATGGCTGGGGTTTCCCTGTCTTCAACTAATATGAGGAAATTTGTATGAATTTGGGAGTAAGGATAGGGTGGGGCATAGTTTGACAAATTTGTCTGCACGTTTCACAACAGAAAGTCTACTGACTTCTCAATTGCATGAGGCCACCTCTATGGCTAGAGCTCCATTGACATGATTATGGCCTCATCACCCATTTTAAATTCTTTTTTTACCTCTGTATTTCTAAAATGGGCCGAGTAACTACAATCCATCCCCTTTTGCAGAGATAGAGTATTGTTCTTGGGCTACAAGAAGATACCAGTTCATAGAAATAGTCTGTGCAATCCTTTCTATTTCATTTTGGAATTATTAGTGTATGTCTGGAGTTTGTTTTGCAAGATTCAGATTTCTGAAGGTGTGAGCAACTTATCCTATAAGTGATATATGTAACCTCACCATTCAAAGCCAGTAAAAATTATTACCACGTCTTAGTCTGTTTATAATCTGAGTACTTAAATGTTGTGTGGTCCTTTGGACACAATGTAATTGTGATCCCACTGTGCCCACACTAGGTTCCTTTCACAGAGCAGTGATCTATGAGCAGCCTGAGAAATTACTTCCGAGGTATATGTGTCCGACTGAAGGCGTTTTATTGGGAATTTACATGGCCTGCGGGCTTGGAAGCAGTGTGATCAGGGTGGAGACTCATGGTACCATGGTTCTTCTATTCTCTTGTGCTCCGTGCTCTAGCTTGCAAAAGCCATGAAAAGCTACAGGGGAGATTAATTAGTAATTAAATTTTTAATATTTCATATCACTCAGTGCAACCCAAACACATAGTCTACTGAGAGATGAAAGCTGTAACATGATGCTGCCCTGTGGAGAAACCTAGACTGTTCCTGAAGACAAGGGACTTCGCTGTTTCTTTGGTCAGGCCTCTTGAGAATTGAGATAAAAACTGGGTATTGCTCTGTTGAAAAGGAGAATAGGTATAGAATGTGTGTCCTCTTCTTCCCATATACTTCTGGGGAAAATGCATAACATGACTTTTTGAGAAATGGATTTGCTTATATATCCTTATTGTTAGCTTATTATAACTATCTTTGAGAGCTATAGTAAAGTTGAAAAATTGAAGAAACTTCATATGTAAGGAGTTAATTTGTAAGACATTAACTGGAATACAATAAAATAAAATGTGCAAAATACCATTTTAAAAGGAAAGATCTAACTGAATATGGTGATGCATGCCTGTAATCCCCATACTTGGGAGGTTAAGTCTGGAGGATGGTAGGTTTGAGCATACCCTCAGCAATGTTGTGAGTGAGATTTTCAGCAATCTAACCAGACTCTGTTTTGATATAAAAAAGTAAAATAGCTGGGGCTGTAGCTTGGAGTTGGAATGCCCCTGGGGTTCAATATCCAGTCACACGCACATGCACAGACATGCACGTGCACACACACTCACACACGTGCGCACACACATACACACACGCATACACACAATTAAAATCTCTATTAGGGGATCGGTGTTGTTTTGCATTAATCTGTATCTTCCAGAGGCCATAACAGTTAAGTAGGAATGAAGCGGGGGTGGCACAGTGGTTAGCTGACTTGGAGTTGCATGCCATAGGTTTAATGAAGGGCAATTCATTTTTAGATTACATATATTTGCATTTCAGTAACATTTATACTTCTTTCTTTTTTAAAAGATGCTTATGTTTGTGTCATCTGTGACCAGCATAATCAAAGTTAGCTTGTAATGTTTTCATATTGGAAGTTTAACCCCTGAAACCTACATTGAATTGCACCCCTACAAAATTTTGCAAAAAATGAAAAAGAAAAAAAAAAAAAGTCCATTTCATAGGTCTCAGTGTAAGAGTTTGCTTTCAGTACATATTATTGCTTTCAGTACATATTAATCCCTACCAGCAATGGGGAGGAAACTGAGCAGACAGCTGCTGAAAAGTGCCACTAAGCATTCCTCCTTTGAAGTCCAGGAGGTGGGTGCCTCCTGTGGTACCTCACCATGGTCCCCATGGTAGCCTTTTACTGTGATTTGTTTACTAGACCTTGATGAGTCCTTGGCTCAGAGAAGACTGTGTTACATTACACTGAATCACTGAATGCAGGCAATGGTTTAAAAGGAAATTCACAAAGCTGCCTCTTGAGTGTTTCTATTTTATAGCAGCGTCTTAGTGGAAATAATTAACCCTATGTCCATGCAGAAGCACTCATCAAATTTGCAAAATTAACGAGTGTTCTTGTCAGGACTGGTTTCCTTCCTTCTTTCTTCCTCTCCTACTGCTTAAATATCTATTTTGGTAGCAGCCTTGCTCCGAAACCCCAGGGTCTCTTTATTTTCCTTTTTCTTTTTTAATTTAAAAAGCAAGCAAGCAACAGAATTCAAATCTAGCTATGGCTTTTTTATTCAAGGTGATTAGCCTCAACCATGGAAAGTACGTAAGATTAGTGTGCTTTAAGAGAAAAGCCCATGTCTCTGATAATTCTCATTTTGTGCATTTTGACACCATTTTTATATGCTTTATAACCAAACTAAGTATGATATTGATAATGATCATCTCTCTAGACATGAAGTTGGAGTGTTTAATAACCAGTTCTACATATCACCATTTGGAATGGTGAGTAACTGGTTGACCCTCCATCCAAATATCACATTAGGGTTTAACTGTTATCATTATTTTTACAGCACGGAAAAATTACCAGGAAAATAAAGCATTATACTTCAGTGGTTATATTAATTACAAATATAAAATTTACTTTGTTATATTTCATAATCAAAACATAACTATTTCTTTTTGGAAGTATAAACTGGAATTGTATTGAAATAAAAGATACAAGTTGGGCATGTACTGCTCTTGATCCAACAGTTATAATCTTCATGTGGAAATGTAGACAGAGCCATTTGTGTACTTTGGAATTTATCTCTCTGATTTGGATGGGATCACACCTCAATATGCGTCTATGCTATGTTGTTATGTTGAGGTTCACTACCATAGAAGGGAATCAAGTTGTGTTCTGTTATACTGAATCTCAGGTTACTCAATTGTTAAGTAAAATCTCTAGACATTTTACCCTACAGAGTATACCTTATAGAGACAATATAAATTGTAAAAATCCCTATGTTTGAACATAAAAAACTGATTGTGATAAATACCAGACTCTGAAATCCCTGAGGCAAGATTATCATTAGTTTTCTGATACCTCAGAGAAACACAAATTTATGTTTGCTGAATAAATAAAGTTTTCATCAAATCTGGACATCTTCACTGTAAAAATATGTTAGAAATCCATCTGGCATTGGTATGGAGTTAGTGCATGATGACATTACATCTGGTTTCTGATTTTTCTATAATCATCATATGTTTGCACTAATGAAAAGAACTACAGGTCAAGTGGGTGATTTTTTTGTGAAGGGCAACTTAATGGTGGCAACTGATTCATCTATAATTTAGAGCTTTAACCCCTATATTGCTTTTAATCACTTTAATACAATGTACTCTGTTGAGGAAATGGTGTTATCATAGGTTATAATTTGACACCATTGCCATTTCTTATTATATGATGATATATATGATATATGATGATATGATGTTTTGGTTAGCATTCTCATTGCTGTGACCCAAAAAAACCTGATGACAACATCTTAGAGGAGAGAAGATTTATTTGCTCACAGTTCTGGAGATTTCATTTCATGTTAGGCTAGGCTACATTGTGGAACTCAGCACATGGTGGGTGGAAGGAGGCAGTGGAGGGAAGCAGGTAGGATGAATGAATGTATGAGGATGAATGAGTTCTGTTTTCACATCATGGAGGCCAGGAGCAGGAGAGAATGCAATGGAAAGAGTGGCCATATATAATTCCCAAGTCCAGACCCCAAGAGACTCTTTTTGATCTTTTGAAGAAACATGGTGTTTTATAGAATCTGAATTGCTTATGATCAGATATATGAGCCCCAGGTATATGAGCCCATAACCTAAGTCATTTGTAAAGTGTCTTGAACTCTTTCTAATTCCATATTGATATTGTAGTAATCTATGAAAATACTAAAAATGTTATTTCTTAGACGCTTCTAGGGATGCTAAGCTTCTTAACAATATGGAATGATCTTTTTGTCCTCCTTTTTTTGTGTATGATACTGAAGATTGAACCCAGAGGCATTCTACCTTTGAGCTACACCCCCAGCCCTATTTTATGTCTAGTTTGGAAACAGGATCTCACTAGGTTAATGAGTCTCACTACTTGCTGAGGCTGTCCTCAAACCTGTGATCCTCCTAGCTCAGCCTCCCAAGTACTGGGATTACAAGCATGTGCCACCATGCCTGGCTCTCTTTTTGGCTCTATCCCCCGGATGATACAGAGTGATACTTTCTTTCCCAAATTGCCAGCTCCTGCTGACTTGATCCTTATAAGTCAGTCAAAGCCAAGAAACCACTTTTATAAACAACATCCTGAGTGACTTTATATTGTATGCAATACTAATGATAGAGCTTCCATTCTCATCAGCAGGTCTAATTGCTAACATTGTTATTTAACTTTGATTATGGGGAAATGCTATTTTACAGTCACTAGTGGGTCAGATCTCACAGCTGGTAGGGCATGAAGACAAGTGTGGAATCAGGTATGTCTGCAGCTCTGCTAAAAATGTTTCCTGGAGTACCTTCTGTAGGAAAGGTGTGGATGGAGATGTGTCATTCATTGCTACCACCTTTCTACCACTATTGTTCATCTTACATGAGAAAAAGGGAAAGCAAGATAATTTGTTGATAAATAGATGAAAAAAGAGACTGAGGTATATCTTAAAAACTGTAACTTGTGACTTATAAAGGGTGGCTTGTTGAAAAGGAAATGGGACTTAAGAAAATGGCTATTGTGTACATGTTTTCAGTAGGTGTTTGGACTGTGTCTCTTACTCACTGAATGCCTTGTTAACTCACTTTTTCCTTTACCCATTGACCATCAATTAAACCCAAACCTTTTGTTGAATTGGTGGAAGCCCCAACTACATAGAAAGACATTTGTGTTCATTGCTTGGAAGACATAATATGTTAAGAAGCACACACTGGAATTGCATCTATAGGTTTAAACAGTCCCTATTAGAATCCCAACTGGCTTCTTTATAGTAATTGGCATGCTGATCCTAAAATTCGATACATATATAAGGGACCCAGAGTTGCCAAACAACCTAGAAAAACATGAAGGAAGCTAGAAAACTCTCACTGTCCAATATCAAAATTTAATACAATTCTATAGAAATCAAGCAAAGTGGAACTGCAATTCAGCTAATCTATAAAACATGCATATAGATTAGTAAAATAGCATTGGGAGGCCAGAAATAAGCCATTATGCTTATGGTCAACTGATTTTTTGCAGAGTATTGAGACATATAAAGTAGGAAATAATAATAATCTTAACAAATGATTCAGAAGCATCTAGGTATCTGCATAAAAAGGGTGAAGTTATACACCTTCCTCTTATCACATTCATAATTAAACAGGAAGAGGAAGAAATAGGTCTGAATGATGACGGGAGTATTGGTCCCTCTTATCTTTACTTTGGAAGAATCATTTGATTAAAGAATCAGCCCAAGAAAGCACAACCAAAACCAGTATTGGATGCTGAGGAAGGCAGTCAACAATGTAAAGTCAATATTTTTCTAACAGTAATGGCATTTGGGGCTCAATGTAGGCTGCTTGGGAATATGGCAAGTTTTCTTTCATCAGAGCATTTTAAATAACATTTGGCATTTACCAAGTAAGTTATTTAAGCTCTTTGAACCTCAGTGTTCTAAGTTAATTATACATCTCATAGTTGACATAAGGACCACATGAAATAATGGATATGTGTTTAATATTTGAATATATACTATCTTGTGTATAATAAACCATTATTCTTATTCTCACGATCTTACTCTTATTCTCTTATTCTCATGATCAAAGGAATTTTGGCAATAATGCTAGGAAAGGAATTTAGGCAACAGATGGGAGAATTGGTGTGAAAGATGCTAGAATTTCATGGTATTCTTATTCTTGCTTCCAGAACTCCAAGAACTCTCATTCTTGGAGTTTTCTGTTCCTTGCCTTAAAACTTGGAAGGAAAGAAACCTTGATTCTGTTCCAGGTCCCTAAATTGACCATTTCTGTGCCTAAGGCAAAGTACTCTGCCATAATCATGGCTTCACAGTCTGCTATGAGTGCTGGTGTAGATAGTTAATTTATTAGAGTTATTACTGACAAGAACCTCCAATGATCTTGGAATGTGGCCCAGTAAAATGCTGATGAATGCTGACAAAGCTTACAGATCAGACACTGATGGTCAAGCAGGAGACTTGACTTACTCAGACTTTTAAAGAACATCCCATTGCTTAAAACAAATAAGAGGAGTAACTTAAATAGTTCTAAATATAATTCATTAAGAATTCATAAGAGGTCCAGAGCTGCCATGGTTGGCCAAGATATCAAGTAGCTAGTTATTACTCCTGTCTCAGTCTGTTTCAATATGTTAAAATGCACCCACAGAAAGTATCTACACATTGAAGGGTCAAGTTCATGTTCAAGATAATTTGCACCTCAATTCATCCTGAGGTTTAGGATGATCTGAAACTAACCTCAGAAAACAAGATTATTGAAGAGACAGTGTATAGTAATAATTAAAATAATGGATTCTAAGACCAGCTTGCTTTGGATTCAGATGTCACCTGGGATGCGTCAAAGTCTTGGTGCCTCAGCTTTCTCACTTATGTAATGAAGGAAATTATAGTATCTATCTCTTAGGATTATAATGAGGACAATAGTAGTCTAAATCTTAGCTTATAATGAGCTATCATGTATAAAACACTTAAAACAGTGTTTGACATATAGTTAGCACTTTATGCATGAATAGATCTTATTGGAAACTAGAAGCTTACTTTTAAGCTGTCCAACTTATCACTTTTATTTGAAAGATCAATTTATAAATATGGTCTGTGATATCCCATCCAACTCTCTGAAACAGATGATCTCATTTGAGCTGGGTATCATTCTTAACATTTCCAAAGACAATCTAGCTGCCCTTGGGCTTTGCCCAGACCCTTTGGTTATATAAAAGGTTTTGAGTACATGGACTCAAAATCCAGAAGTAGAGTTATGATTAGTCTTGAATCATCACCCTCTATTTCTATGGATTATAAGTTAATTCTGGTGAGTAAATGAAGTTCACTTCAAAACAAAACTTGTGATGCATATATTATTAATTTAACACTATTTAATAAGCCTACCATTGGCTGATTGATATAAATTATTCTTTTTACACCTCATCTGCCCAGAGACTAAAGCCATGTAAAGTAATGGTTCATCACAATGCCCTGTAGGGCTTGTTGAACTGGCTCTCTGGGTTCTACCCCATTTCTCATCCAGTAAGTCTGGAGTGAGGCTCAATAATTTGCATCTCTAAGAAGTATTCAAATGGTGCTGTTGTGTGGAACACACTGAGAATCTTTCAAAAGCATTCCTTCATTGCTATAGCTGTAATGCTTGAGACTCAATAGTAGACACTAGGCTTATGGATTAATTTTACAGTAGAGGGAACTAACTCAGAAGTGTCTTTCTATGGTTCTGTGGTACATTGAAATATCGAAGGTACCTTCTTTTATTATTTTTTGTTTATTCTTTGTGATACCAGGGATTGACTTCAATGACATTCTAACACTGAGCTACACCCCAAGCCCCTTTTTTGAAACACAGTCTCATTAAGTTACCTACACTGGCCTTGAACCTGTGGTCCTCCTGTCTCAGCCTCCCAATTACTGGAATTATTGTCATATACCACTACATCTGGCCTTTTTTTTTTTTAATGGGAAATATTTTGCACCTATAGGTTTTTTCCTTACATTTTATTTTTATTAATTGGCAAAAATATACTAATTTATGGTGTAGTATTTTTTTTTTTTTTTTTTTTTGGTGAGAACACTTTGCTTCTCTCTTAACAACTATATTTGAAGTTCTTGACTAAGCATTTAGATTTATAAAGCTAGAATTCCAACCCCAATTCCACCCTACTGGGAAGTATGGATGTCAATTGTTTTAACTTTCTGAACTTTATTTTCCTTATCCATGACACTAGCATATATGGCATTGTAAGAAATAAATAGCATACTGTGCATTAAAGTGATTTGTAAACTGAAGTGCTATACAAATATTATTTTTATACTCATCTCAGTAATTGGGTAGAATATAATGTTAAACATAATCTATTTTATGATAGCCACATCTCTCCCCTACTCAGTTACAGTAAATATTGACTTTTCTGGTTTCAGGGAGGAAATAGTACCTTATAAACTACTTGCCTATGGCACAGAATCCATTCATTTACTTCCTAAGTCGTTTTCTCTCCTCATCTCCTGTTTTTTGAAGTAAACAATTAGAAGCTTACATTTAGCCATTTATGCATCTGAACCCTTTTATATAGTGGGATGAACTCACACACATACAGATTATGAACTTTTCTACCAATATCTTTTCATGTCAGAGACCCTATAAGCCACATTTATTAAGAATGGGATAAGCAAGTTGCTGTTTTGTCTGAAATGTACTTTGCCCCCCTGTTTTTGCATTGGAAATTGGAGAGAATTGAATTGAGCAGAAAACAAAGGATTCTCTTTCCTTTGCTGTAAGTAAGCCACTGTCAGTTCTTCTCTAAGCCGCTAGCTTCCTCTCCTCCCCATAGGATTAGTTCTTTCTCATCCCTCCTACTCTCAATATCTATCATCTTAGAGTTTCAGAGCATCTTTTAGACACTGTTGCTCACCTTATTGAGGAAGTCACAGCAGAGAATCCACTTTGGCCTGGCTCTACTCTAGTGAGATATATTTCCTTTCATGCCTCACATCTGACTGCTATTCATATTTCATCCTGATGTAGCAGAGCTCTCCTCTGCCTTTCCTATAGGATGTGGCTGGTCTTCATTGGGACTCTGGCTTTCTTTGGGTTTGTGTTTCTGTTAATATGATTGGAAATATAAGATGACTCTATCCCATTGCTTGGAATAGAAATGCTGAGAGGTTAAGGCATTGAGAATTGGAGAGGCTTTCATATTTTTAGTGAGTTTCTCCCTTCCATGATTTCCAGAGAATCCCACTTAATAATGCATATGAAGAAGTATTAGTTCTCTTTTACAGCATGAGGAATGGCTTAAAAACCAAGCAGCACATTTTCTCATAGTTATTGTGAGTTAGGAATCTGGGTGTGGTTTGGTTGCACTATCCACTTCATGGTTCCTCACAAAGGCTGCAACCAAATTGTTGTCTTAGAGTCTGCATTCTCACCTGGGGGTTTGAATGGAGAAGAATCAGTTTCTGTGCTCAGTGATTCTTTGCAGAGTTTGGCTTCTCAGACTGTTGGACTGATTGCCTTCATCTCTAGCTGTGTTGGCCAGAGAATGCTCTTCATTCCATGTCATGTGGACGTCTCCAACACGGCAGCTCATTACATTCAAGTGTGAAGCTGAGAAGGCAACGGATAGAATCTGCTCACAAGAGGGAAATCATAATTTTTTTTGTAACCTGAACATTGAAGCAGCATCCCATCCCATTTACAATCTTCTTTGGGTTAGAAATAAGTGATTAGGATTAGCCCATTCTTGGGAGAGGATATCATGCAAGGGTGGGGATGCCAGGAAGTATGACATTGGGGGATCATAGAATTCTATTACTCTACCTAACACAGGAGAGGGTGAGATAAGACTCATTGTCTACAGGTATTTGGTAGACAAAAAGAGTCCTCTTGTACATCCAGATAGTTGTATCAAGTCCAGGAACAGAGGAGCCAGGTGGGGTATCCTGATAAGAATCGAATTTAGAAGGCACAAGAAAAAATGCAAGGTACTAACAGATGTAGAACGAACTCCAGACTCGGACCTGGGTGAGATTTTAGAGTTTTTTTTTTATCTAATCACCTCATTTTCTCAAGAATCCAAGGCTTGTAGAGAGCCTTGCTTAGGCCAGAAATGTGGCTAATCCAAGAACCAAGACAAAGTCCTTAAACTTCTCACTTGATGTAGAATGTCAGCTTGATATAAAGGATGGAGTTCTAGATTTTGAGTAAAAAAAACCTTGAGATTGAAGAGACTGAAACTTTTGATTTGCCTCTAAGTGATTATTACAAGCAAAGGAACTTTGAGATATAGTTACCCATTCTGTAATTCACAACTGTTGTTTGTTATGTATAATTTTTATGTCTGGTGAAAAATTTGCTCTTATTTGTGGCTATTTGTCACAAACCCTTAAGTCCTTTAGAAAAAGAGTATGCCTGTGTTTAAAACTTTGTGTAGTTTGAGTCAAAGTGACCATTCCCTTTTGATATAGAAGATAAGTACTAGTTCACTTATGTATAATTTTAAATATAATTGTATCTACTTCTACATCTGTATCAATCATCTTCTGTTCCATAATGAGCTGCCCCTAAATTTCCTAGTGTTTATTTCACTCACAAATCTCCATGAGGAAAGCTTATTTCCTGTCTGTGAAACTAGCTCAGGTGGCTTACCTCAATGCAGAGGATTCACTTTCAAATTACATGACTCATGGCTGGCAGCTTGCTGCTCTGAGCTTGACTAGAGTTGTGCTTCAGAGATCTTGTCTTCTCTCTATGTTAGTCTTTCAAGCCATTAGGGCTACCTTAAAGCCTGGAGGCTCAGTTCAGAGACCAGGCATCACAAGATAGCAAGGTGGACATGCATATATTAATATGACCTAGTTTTAGAAGTCACATGTAGTGTCTCTTCCACTCTACATTGTAGGTTGAGGTAGTAACAGAAGCCCATCTAGGTTTAAGGTAAAGGGACTACACTCTACCTTTTGGTGGAGTGTATCTAGCTTTACAAAAGCAGGTGTGCATGAGATACTGTGGTGGCCATTTATGTAAAATAGAACCTGCCATTGTATTGTATTGTCTTGCATTGTCACATTCTTTCTTTGTTCTCTTCCCTCCCTCCCTTCCCCTCCCTCCCTCTTTTCTTTTCTTCCTTCTTTCTTTTTTGTGGTACTGTGGATTGAACCCAGGGATATTTTACCTCTGAGCTACACTCCCAGCCCTATTTTTATTATTGTTATTATTATTACTATTATTATTGTTGTTGTTATTATTATTATTATTTAAAACAGGATCTCACTAGGTTTCTGAGGTTGTCCACAAACCTGGGATCATCCTGCCTCAGCCTCCCAGGTACTGCGATTACTAGCATGCACTACCACACACAGCTCATATTTTAACAATGGCTTATATTTGTTTCAATTTGTTGAGTAGTTTTTATATGTGGGACATGTAAGTTCTGTATGAAAGTTCACTTAATTCTCATAATAACCTAGTTGATACTCCTTCTCATTTTTTTAGATGAGAAAGCCGAAACACAGTGATGTTCAGTAACTTGCTCAAGATCAACCCAGCTCATAAGTGGTTGAGTTCAGATTAAAACCCAGGTGATCTGGAGCCCATCTTCTAATCCCCTGACAAATTCTTTCTATGTTTTTATTTGTATCTATATCTCAAGTCACATCCATGCTACTGTCTTAGCCATCACTGTTCTCAGTCCAACCTTTCTATCTCTGTTAGAGACATGGCTATGTCATGACTGGATAGAAGCCTAGATAGAGAAGAACCACATGCCATTAGAATATGCCTTTGAGAGTTTGTATGTCTCCCTAGATGCTCCAGGGCCAATTCTAGGAGGCCTCAAGAAAAAGAAACACTTCACTGGTTTCTTGTAAAGTTTACAGTTGTCATAATTATTTTGTCTTTAATAAGACTATTGGAGTATGGGGAAATCCAGCTGAGTAAGAAGAGATAGGTAAAACAAAACAAAACAAAAAAATTGACAGTGAGGGCCAATATTTGAAAACTCATGTAATTGACAAGGTATCTTTCTTGTTTTGCAAAAACCCAGCTATTCTATTTGATTATCTGATCAATAAGTCAATTATTCTATGTTGGGTTTTTGTTAGGGTCCAGCCCACCAGTTGAGAAAACCGTAGTTAACTGTCTTCTTGTTTGTATCAACTATTAAATTATTTATTCATTATTGATATATTTCTTCCGTGAAGCCACAATGATTAATCCCCTACTCTATGCAGAATATTGAAGATTAAAATAAAGAAAAACACAGTTCCTAATCTTCCCAACTCCATAGTGAACTTCTAATATAGGAAAAAATGTATAAACCCAAGATGACATGATATATGATAAATACATAAACAAGGCTCTATGCACTCATAGAGGAAGGTGCCCAATACTCTCCTGGAGAGGTCAGAGAAAGCTTTTCGAGATGACATTTAAGCACTCATATTATAGGAACTGCAGATGTTTAGCCTCGTTGAAACTCAGGAAATGTAGGGCAAGTGTCATGAGATAAGCCTGGAAAGGAAGGCAGGTAGTTATGTTTCTGCAAGTTCATTGCCTCCTCTGCCTTCCTGTTTGCCTTATATACACAGTGATGACTCAGTACCAGGAATCTTAGGTAGCAAACAGCAAACATGCCCAATATTAAATTTCTCTGTAATCCCTCTATCTTTTCTCAGTGCAAATACTGCAGTGTCAGTAACTCATCTGAAAATCATAAAGATGGGGACTACAAAGTCCTGTATACTCCCAGGGTAAAATCACACCAGTTGTAAGACTCTAGACCCAGCAGGATCATCCTTCTTTCATCAGGCATCCCATTTTAATGAAGTTGCTGGGCCCCTTCATCACAGTCTTCTAGGCTAATGTTCGTGATTTGTAAGTGCTTTACTCCATGCAAAGCCCATTTTCAATGCACTTTTTTACTACTTAGCATCTGTGAACTAATTGTTAACTCATCTGATGTATGATGAAATTATGGCTCCGAAATATGAAATGACTTGTCTTAATTCTCATTAAAGGACTACTACAGAATGCATTCCTTAAATTATCTCTTTTTCAAACTTCAACGTATTTCTCATACTTCAGTGGTCCTCTATAGCTGGGAACTCTCAATTGGAAATGTTACAAATAGAGCAGTTCTGGCTGAAATGTGGTGTTAGGGCTCTGAAGCAGGGCTGAGTATCTTCCTCTGCCCTCAGAGTTTACCCTAATGCCTCTCCATCTCTGCTGTTGTGAGAATAATTTCATTGTTCTGTGCACAATCTTCTGGGCTCATAGCAAGACACTCAGGAAAAGTCTAGTGATTACTTTGCTGCCTGTGGGGGGAAGAAAGCAACTTGTCATGTGAGATCATCCACAGTACTCTTCCCCTGGTCCTATGCCCTGTGAGTTCTTGTGGTTCAAAGCCCAATCCAAAAGAAAATAGAAGAAAGAAGAATCAAAAGATGATTAAGATGATATAGTACTATGGACAAAGCATGCAAATTCTTATCTAATTCTGCTCCTAACTTGCTATTTGGTTCTTCGCAGGCAAGATACTCATTTCCCTGTGCCAGCGTTTCCATTCACAAACTCAGGAATTGGACTCCCAGTAGCCTCCAGTTATATAGAAAGCATTCCATGAGAATTCCATTCCTTGAGGAAGGCACATATCTTGGCCTACCTCAATGCCAAAAGGAGCATCAATCCCAGTGTTTCACACTCACTTCCTTGACCTCTTGTGGTAGATATTTTGCAGGCTTCATAGTTCATGGATTGTGGGAGTCTGACCTGTTGAGTTGGGCAAGTTATTATTAAGTATAAATTCAGGTGTTTATTTTTTTTATGGGGAAGAGTTTGGAGGATTGATCCTGAATTATTCTACCTCTGAGCTATACACCTAGCCCTTTTTATTTTTTGTTTTGTTTTGAAAGATCTTACTAAATTGCTGAGGATCTTGCTAAGTTGCTGAGGCTGGCCTCAGTCTCCCAAGTACTGGGATTACAAGCATGTGCCACTACAGTCAGCTGCTCTTATCATTCATGAGTTGGTTCAGAAATTTAATTAGACTTTCTGCCCTATTTTGCAACATTGGATGTAAGGATAATAATTTAGAAATCCTTGGGCTCAATAAGAGGAATGACAAGACAGAAAATAAATTGTTTGGTGAGTATAAAAATTGTTAGCCATTGTATTTCTTGTCCTAGAAAAAAAGGGGAAGGTGGCAAAATAGCCATTCAGTAAAACAGTACAATGTAACAAAGTTTAACAGTGATTGTTGACTTAGTTTCAGACTGTACATTGCAATGAAGCTTTAAGAAATTATCACTTGTTGAGTTTGGGTATAATATCAAGAAAGAATATCTGCAATTATTTGGAAAGTCTATTAAAATACTACTCATCACTTCTAACTACTTACTTAAAATAATACCCTCCCCCCAAAAAAAGGTCAGGTTAAATTTGATATGTAGGGGGAAAAAAAGGAAGAGGGAGGACAAGGTGGGAATTAGAAAGGGACATAGATGGTAGTGATAACAGAGACTCTTTAGAAGTGTTCTCACTGGAACCTTCCTCTGACCCAACTCTACAAAGTGTTAAAGGTCCTTTGAGATATTCTGGATCTAGTCCCTCAATTTTATAGAGGGAGCAGTGCCTGGCTTAGAGACTGACTTGGCCTTTGCATTGCCACCTTATATCTCCTAGGGTAATTCATAGAGAATGATTTCCATTGGGTAGCAGTGGATGTAGGTAGCAGGCAGCTCTAAGAAGCCCTCATATTAATTTAGCCTCCTTCCTTGTTCCCTTGAATAATCACCAACAGCCATTTGGCACTAGGGCTCAGACCCAACTCAGAGGAAACCACATCTACAGTATTGGCAAGAAAAGAGACTGACCCAATGATTCAGTAACAATAGACACTAGTTTTATTCTTTATACTTGATTTTTTAAAGTGTCAAAATTTTTAAAAATAACTATGGGATTCTTTAGTTAAAAGCAGTTTTCTATGAGAGCCAGATGTTGGTGGACCATTGTATTTTATTGGTGAAGAAATATGTACTCTTTTGTTTAGTTTTGTCTTATTTATCAATTTTTTGGCCTGGAGTATACTATGATATGATTTCAGCTTTGGAACATTATCATCTACCCCTGTTTATTAGGGCTTCATAATACTTTTTATAAATTGGTTTAAAAATATATCAATTGGTGGAGCCTCATACTGTGTGGCTTCTTCCTGTATAAATCCTTTCTTTATCATGCCACAGAACCATTGTCTAAGGGACTATAAGGGTGCTGGCTTGGCTGATACCTCAGAGACCAGCAAGCCATGATTTTTAAAATAATACTTTTTATTCATTTTTGGCAGTTTAGAGCCTTACCACTACTTAAGGCTTGCTTTACCACGAAGGTTGTAACATTGTGCCTATCCTTTGTCTCAGATTGAAGGATCTGAAATGCAGAATAGAGTGACAAACCCAATGAAGACAAATGCAGCTTACCTCAGACTGAGAAGCACTAGTGTCTTCCACTACCATCTTTTGTCTCTCTTCACATGGGAATGTGATTTTTCATTAGAAATAAAGTATTCAATCTTATGCCAGCCTCATACTCCCTTTTCAAACTGGATAAGTAACAATATATAGCTTCAGGCTCATATACCAATTCTTGGCCCCTGGTCTTCAATTTCAGGCCATAAAGAGGCTTTAGTTGGTGTTGTGTTAAAAATATTAGTGCCTGTGTTAGTTAGCTTCTCATCATTTGTGACAAAATACCTGAGAAAACAACTTAAAGGAGGAAAGATTTATTTTGGCTCAGTGTTTTCGATGTTTCACTCCAGAATCAGCTGGCTCCCTTGTTTCTGAGATCATAGTGTTGACAACATCATGCTGGATTGGGTGTGATGAAGCAGAACTGCTCATCTCTTGGCAGCTGGGAAGGGGGGACAAGAAAGCACACTCCTAGTGACCTATTTCCTCCAACTAGGCCCCAATTCTTACAGCGTCCACCGCTTCCCAATAGTCTATTCACCTGTGAATCTTTTAAAGGATTAATCCACTGATGAGGTCAGAACCTCATATCCCATTCCCCAAATCCCCACCTCTGAATTGTGCTGCTTTGGGGACCAAGCCTTCCATATATGAACCTTTGGGGGACATTCCAAATCCAAACTATAACAGGGCTGAACATTACAAACATTACTTTCTAAAAAGGTAGAAATTAATCTCTGCTACTATACTCACACCATCAGTTTGAATACTGATCATGAGGGTATCCCTTCATGTGAGTCTGAGATAATGCAGTGATTTGACAAGGTACTTTTATGGTAAGAGAAAATGGGCAGTCTTCTGGTGTTAATATAACTGAGATAGTTCATTGACGATCTTATTTTCTCAGAATCCTAAAAGAACCCTCTATTTGACATGCTCCACTATTTTCTTAATTGGAGAAAACCTCTTTGTTAAAATAAAATTTTATTCTAAAATTTAAAAATTCATGATAAAACATACAAATAAATAATGCAATTGGTAGCAACTCAACAATGTTTAAAAAATCAAACGAACCTTTAGATTTTTAATCACAGTGGTCATGGCCCTAGCACTCATTAAATTTTTTTCATTGAAATCTTAGTAAAGCAAGAGTTAACTGGTCTGTGGCATTCACAGGCTTCAGGTTACTGGTGAGCTGAGAGGACATGCTTTTGGGTTGAGGTGATAAAGCACATGAATCCTGGTAAGAAAAGAAAATAGAGTTTCTGTGCTGCTCAACTCACAACATTGTGTTTTACATCAGATGACTTAAAGGAAAATGCTTTATTACATCTCCACACATTTGTTGGTATTGAGGTATCCTTTGGCAAAGTGTCCCCCTGTGAGTCTCGGGGAGCTTGTTGCTCTATAGAAAGAAATTATTTAGTACAATAGTTTCAAGACAAACTGCATAAATTTCTACATAGAGAAGTCATGCCCAAAGATTGAATCCATAGAGAGAGCCCAATAGTCTTATTTTATAAAACTTAATAATAAACCAAAGTACTTATACAGTATCTAATATATCCAAGTACTTTTTGATGAGTTAGTCTCTCTTCCAACTAAAGGTATATGTAAAATATGTGCTATATAAGTCAACAGACTATAAAAAAAGGAACCTTCTCTTGGAGACCTTATTTCTAGGCAGAGAAAATATAACATATGAACTAATAGAAAATATAGAATAGGAAACTTGATTCATAAGAGAATAGAGATGTACTTACTGGTTGTTCTGTATTGGAGGTTGGGAGAGAGGTGGTAGCTGTTTTTGTTTGCTTTTTGTCACTATGACAGTTACCTGAGAAAATCTGTGGAGAAGAGGCAAGATTTATTTTGACTCACCATTCTAGAGGTTCTAGTCCATTTTCGGCTGGCTCCAAGGCAGAAACATCAAAGATAAACTTCTCAGTTTATCAGCCATGAAGCAGAGAGGAAGGGACCAGGGGTAAGATATAGTCCCCAAGGACATGACCCCAAAGACATGCTTCTTAAATTAGGTTCCACCTCCTACAGTTTCCACCATTCCCCAGTGGCCCATTCATATTATGGATTATCAATGGATTAATCCACTGATGAGTTTAGTACCATCATGATTCAGTCACTTCTCAAAGCCCCACTTCTCAAAATGGCTGCATTGAGGACCACGCCTTCAACACATGAACCTTTGGAGGACATTCCAGATGCAAGAATAACACTGTTGAAGGGTCAGTTTTGGCAAAGGAGATCATTTTCTGTGGAGCTTGGCTATTACTAATTTGTCAGCTACATCCATGTAATATTGCTGGTTGGAGGAAACTAGGGGCAGAGGTAGCCAGCATAAACCATTTCAGTCAACCATGAGTAGTTTAGTTGAGAAGAGAAATGGTAACAGTTCAAGTTAGAAAGATGTGATACCATCTTTGAGGGTTTTGCTAATCAGATGAGGGAGCACATGCAACTAGTTTGAATATTAACCAATAAAATGAAAAAAATCTGTGTTGTATACATATAGGACCTACCTTCCCATTTTGGGATTTATTTTCCCCATCTGTCAAATGAAGGGTTTTATTTTACAATTTCTAAAGTTGTCTCCAGTTCTAATGTATTATAATTCCCTAAATTATTATATCTTAGCTTCCTATTGAGAATTACTTACTGAATACATATTCATAGTAGAACTGCATTCATTCTTTCAGGAGATCTATTGTTCGGGTGCTCAGGACTGGCAAATCCAGCATTGAATAAAGTCAAGGAGTGGGGATTCTGGTGGGTGATGGGGATAGGAGAACAGTCATGTGTTGTGCATTTAAATATCACCTGGAAAACTCTATGGAAGATAAGTATAGCATTTTTATAAAGAACATTAGATTCTCATGAAACATGAGCAATGGCTAGAGTGGGATTGAACTTATATTGCAGATTAGTTTTCTATCATTGCAATAAAAATGCCATAACTTAGCTGTTTGAAATGATTATAATGTTTTTATTATTGTAGTTCAGGAGGTCAGAAGTTCAGTCCAGGTCTTACTGAGCTAAAATGAAGTTGTAAGCTGAGATGTATTCCTTTCTGGAAGCTCTAGATAAAGAATCATTGTCCTTACCTTTTCTACCTTTTAGAGGTGGTCTATATTCCTTGGCTTGTAGACTCTTCTTCTGCCCTCAAAGCCAGCAACATTGCTTCTCTCAAACTATTGTTCCCTGGTCATGTCTTCCTCTGGCCACAGCTAGGAAGGTCTCTGCTTTTAAGGACTTGTGTGATTAGATTAAGCTCACTTGGATAATGGTGGAGGAACTTTCAAGGGGGAAGAAATCACATGGTGAAACAGGAAGGAGAACCATGTTAATCCCTTTTTAGGACATTCCCCTGATGAATTTCCACTTCAATAAAAACCCCATCACTTCACAATGATGCCACACTGGAGACAAAGCTTCCAATACATGAACCCTTGGAGTATACTGTAAACTGGATCTAAGCCATACTGCCTTCACTGGGAAGAGATGTCTCAGATTTTGGAAACTGGAGCCTGGAACCAGGCAGGGAGTTCTTAGATACAAGGAGATATGTTTTCCTTGGAACCGTAGCACATTGAGCTTGTGCTTCCTGAAGCTTGACAGAACCCAAATGAGCAGCTGGACAACTACTTCATATATTCAACCCAGGAGCAGCAACATTTTCTACAGGGTCCCCAAATAATAGGTCTTGGAAGTCTAATGCCAATTTTGGCTCTGATTCCTTATGCCTTTAATGTAAATGTGGGCAGTTAACATGTGCCTGTTCAAGAATGACGTGTGATGCAGAGGAGCTGGTGAATTGAAGAAGCCTAGTAAGTGAAAGATTCTTCTGATAGAATAGAGAAATAGAAATTTATTTTTCAGTCAATTCCAATTACACTGTTGTGTTGCAAGCAAAGCAGCTAAACAGGATGTTCACTTTTAACACTACATAGGTGGAATCAACCCAAGGGAGATGGTGTCAGAGTAGTGTTCACTACCCAAGCTTCTATCGAGTGAGTCACTTGTGTGAAAATGTCTTGACACAGAAAGAATTGTGGTGCCCACACTGTATCTCATCATAGAAATGTTAATGCAGGATAGCAAGCTGGCTTTGATCATTATGGGATTACAGGCTGGGGAATAAAGAAGGGGATGTATTTTTAAAGGTCATCTCTACTACTAAGGATTAATCAGAGTAATACATCCCAGTGCATCTGTGAGACTGCATATCAATAATAGAGAATGAATATATTTGGAAGAAACCTGCAAGTTGTTTTTCATGTGTGAATTTGATGCTTTAAAAAATGTTTTTGTTTTTTGTTCTGGAATAGTTTTGCATCCTGAATACTTGTTCCTTTTATGTTGTAGTTGATAATATCTAACACCCACTGTGGCGCATGAAGAGGAAGAACCTTCCACCCCCTACTTTATGTGTTAATGATGTGACATAATTTTCAGAAACTCCACACAATTTTAAATGTGACTTCTTTCCTAACTTGCAAATAGAGTTGACAACAGTGAAATATGTCCTGTAAACAAACCCAGGAAGAATATCTTTTGAATGAATGGTAGTTGAATTCATACCAAATCATAGAAGCAGAAGAATCCACAGAGACGAAGCTCCTTGTCTAAAGTTATGCAGCCGATCACTAGCCTGCCAGGGTCATAGCCATCATCATCTGACTCCCAGTTACACTCTTTCTAGTCTAGCACAGCTGCCTCCCAAGTTTAATAGCCTATGACTCACAATCCAAATCTATGGTGACATATAATATTTTACTTTGATTCTAAATCAGCAAACCACTTTTAGAAGTGCTTGCACTGCTACATTACTTTTTATGCTATTAAACTTTCCAAGTAGAGTCTTATTTCTAGAACTCCAATAAGAGTAATCAAAGGAGTCATTTATTTATTAAGACATATTTATGGAATACTTGTTAGATGGCAAAAGGTGAAAGTGCAGCTATTAGTAAAATAAAATGTATTTCCTTGAAGAGTTGATATTCCTGTGGGAGAGGTGGGAGAGGCATGATAAGCTGATAAGCAGGTAAACATCTAAGTGAAGTTAAATGCTACAGTGACAAATGAAGCAAGGTAAAGGGTAAAGAGAGAGAGCTCGGGTTGGAGTGGAGAGATGATTGCTGTTTTACATGAAGTAGTTAAAGAAAGACTTATGAAGAGGTGTTATCTGAGCAGAGACATCGGCGGTATAAGGGAGTGAGTGATGTAGATATATGGGATAGTGCGCTCCAGACAGAAGGAAGTACATGCATTAAGCCCCCACAAGAGAAGATACTACCTGGAAACAGGGATTTTTTTAAGAAATAGTACAGTAGTTCAGATTTCCTACAGCCAAGTGATACTAAGGAGAGTGAGAAAAAGTAAGGTCAGGGAGTAATTAGGAACCTTATCATCACACAGAGCTCATACTCTTAATTGAATGACATAGAAATATTTCAAGTCATATAGTTAGACTTATGTTAAGGATCATCTTCTTTGGCAGGTTGGTGGAGAATAGACTATGAGCTATGGTGACAATCCAGACTAAGTAAAAATGGGAGGTGATTGCGCTTATGCTATGCATTGGGAAAGATGATAAGTAGTGAGATTCTGGATATATTTTCAGGGTAGAATCAATAAGTTTGGTGAACAGATTGAATGAGGATTAGATGAGGAAAAGAAGAATCAAGAAGGATAGATTTTTAGCCTAAGCAATGAGAAGAATGGACACACCATTTACTGAGATGTCAGGAGATAGTGAAAGAAGCAGTTTTGTTTTCGTTTCTGTTAGTTTGAGTGAAAGGAGAAAAAAATGGTCAGAAATTTGGATTTGGCTGTGTTATATTTGAGCCATCTTTTAGAGTTTCAGGTAGTAACTGAATTGATAACCATGTATTTCAGTTTGGGTTTCACGTGCAATGTCTAAACTTAATATAGAATTAGGAACGAGCAGATACAACTTTGAAACCTTGAGACTGTGAGACATCACCTAAGGTGATGTATGAAGCCTGGAGCCAATATTTTGATGTAATGGAAAGAAAGAAGACCTATTAAAAGAAATCTTGAGCAAGGAGCATTGAAGTAAGAGGAGAAATAGGTGTTGCTAGGTTGCTGAGAGTCTTCCTAAATTGTTGAGGCTGTCCTCTAATCTGTGATTCTCCTGTTTTAGCCTCCTGAGTACTGAGAATACAGGCATGCACCACTGTGTTTAACTTGTTTATTAGATTGTTGAAAAAAACAATAATAATAGTTTTGCAAATCTAACTCCAGCCCAGGCCTGGAAAAAACACATTAAGGAATAACTCAGCAGTGAGTGGTTGATTATAAGAGTTGTATCCACGAAAGTGAGATACCACAAGCAAATATCTTGCAATTCTTGTGCAAATCCATAAATGGCAACAGCTGATTCTTGCCTTTCTCCCATGGTGGTTGTCTATCTGGTAATATAATACCTTAAGTTTCTCAGTGTGTTTCATGGATGTAACAAGTGTCTGGTGAAGAGGCTGTATCCAGACTTACAGCTGGTCTCTCAGAACATTCTGTATCCTGTGTCATAGCCAGGGCACCTTGGGTGATAGGTTTTCTGGAAAAAGAGACAGGAAGAATATCAAGGAAACCAAAGGTTGTAAAAGTGAAATTCTATTGTTGCTCATTCAATCATTTATTCAGGATATTACAAAGTCTCCAGAATATGTGTATGAGTATTCCAGTACTCTCTTTACTGTGCTTGTAATTACACAATAAGCAAGATACCAGAGGGCAGGAGAGTTGAGAGTGCCTGGTTTAGTATTTCACTTCAAAAAGCATCAAACATATACAGGGAAGTGAGCTGAATTGTCCAAGTTCCCACAAAACAGAGAATGGGTATTGGTAATATTCTAGAGCAGAAAGTATGCAAGTCTGTTTGTACAAGCGCTTGTTACTCCCACGTAGATACTCAGACAACATGCTGTCGCTGGCCCTGAACAGTAAATTCCTTGACTGAGTTCTTCAGTCCTTTTACAAAAACAAGTACCTTTCCTTTAACTAATACCTTAACTCTAGGCAACTTGATATGTAACAAAAACACCAGGAGGAAGTACCATGAATTCATACCTTCTCCTCTCACTTCATCATGATTTATTTAGTGTGCTCTTTCCCTGTCTTCTTGCAAACCTCTTCAGGGGGCTCTATCATTTCCCAGATCTTAGTCTTTTCTGTCTTAGACATCTACCTCTAAGGCACCTCATCACTATCTACTTGCCACTGTGATCACCTTTTACCCTCTACCTTGGTACCTACCTCCCATCTCACTTGAGTTGATGTACACATTTATTTCTGGAACTTTTCACATTCTCTACTCTTGCAGTTATGGTTAGCTGTGTATATTCTACTTCCTAGGCTAGACTGGAAGCTTGTTAGTTATAGGGAGAATGTGTATATTTCTATTTCCAGATTTCCCCTTGCATCTAACACTGTGGTACTTGATATAGGTTATGCACTCAGCAAATGATTGCTGAACAAATGAAGGCAAACCCTCAATTATATTTTTAAAAATATAGTGAAAGAGTTACCAGGACTACTAGACGATAGTTATTTTGCCATTTTTACCTCCCACTAACTGTCCTAAATAAGATCAGACAAAAAAACCAAAAAAACCAAAAAACAAAAAACCCCCCAAAAACCTACATATATACATGTATTCCATAGATCATAGGATGAATGGGTGGCACTAATTATGTTCAGTTATATTTCTGGCCACTTTGCATATGACTGTGCTTTTGTCTATGTCTCTGTTTTATTGTAAATACAGGAGAGTAAAGATAAGTTTTCAATTGAACAAAAATCTTTAATTTTGTCTCAAATGAGGAATAAGAAATTATTGTAGAGCTCTGGAAATAAAATATCTGGATTTGAATATTTATCTTTACTGCTGCCTACTTTTAGGATCTTGAACATGTTCTTGCCTTGGTCTGTGCTTTAGTCTCCCCAGATATAATATAGAAGAACTGAAATAATTCATTTCTAGTGCCTTTTCCCATCTAACACACTAGACTGGAATTCTAGGTTAGGATGTGATGTAATTCCTTTCAATAACATTATGGCCCAACATTTAGCTCTTAATTGTCCCACCATGGTGATCACAAGCACCTGATTATCCATATATTTTTGAGAATATAAATTATATAATGCTGTTCAGCGATGGTGAAAATTGAGTCTTAAATATTCTATCAGATGTATTTGTAGTGTAACCTGTTCAGGATCTCATTAGAGTGTCAAATGATATGTGAAATATGCACTAAGTGAAAAAGACTCGGGACATTATGATAAGACAGTACTACAATTTGATTTTTATGAGGTAAAGAGGAAGATACAGTAGGAATTCCAGTTATACGAAGCCTAGAGCTAGGGTAGGTAGCACTATGTCTAGAAAGAAAGCCCCTGAGAATGTGTTTTTTCTTGCTAACGTTTCCAAGCACACAGAGCCTACTGTTTCACTCAAAACGGGAAAACAAGGCTTCATTTTAGCCCCTCTGTCCAAGCCACTTTGACTCCTCACTCACTGAGGTTATATTTATAGTGATGGGCATTTTATTATTCTTTTACCATCCCTGTGCCACAAAGAGAAATGTTTACTTTAGAAAAGGTACCCATAATCCTCCAATTTCTCATTAGAGAAAATACAAACACTTACCTTACATAAACTCACTTCAAAAACTGTGAATGTAACACTGTTCCCCAAACCACTTTCTTCTTTGAATGCCAGCTGCCCCCAGGGGCTCTCCTGACCTCCTCCTTCCAGGGCCTCAGACCCTTCTCCGCTGGGCTGGGGCCTTCCACCTGGCAAAGAGAAAGAGAACTTCTCTTACTTTGGTGTCTGGGCCTAGATCCTGGTTCTACCACTGAACACGCCTGTGAGTGCTGGAGGACATTTCGCTTCTTTATATCTTTATTTTCTCATGGGTAAGACAGGAATAAACATACCTGTGTGAATAGTACTGGGGCTTCTACCCAGGGGCACTCTACTTCTGAGCTATACCCCTAGACCTATTTTATTTTATTTTATTTTTACTTTGTAACAGGGTTTCACTAAGTTGCTGAGAGGCCCACTAAGTTGCTGAGGTTAGTCTTGAATCTGTGATTCTCCTACCTCAGCCTCCCAGGTACTGGGATTACATGTCTTGACTGCCATGCTGGCTAGGAATAAGTGTATTTCTGACATGGCTAGAATTATGAGGAAGAGACAGAATTAGATATCAGAGATATCTAATACCAATCTGCTACTTGGTGATACTTATCTTCCTGTACATGGACAGGGATCTCTGAAGCACTGGTTTATTTCTGTGCTATGCTACCAGTAAAGGGGCTTCCACTGCACTCATTAGGAGGGAGAGATGGTCTTCTGTAATGACTCTTGGTTCCATCAAATGTAGTATGGCCTCAAGTCATTATCCAGCAATCTCTGTTATAATGTCAGTTTTGTTTTGTTTGTTTTAAATGTTTCTCATGCTTCTGTTGGTTTGTATTCTCCTACATAACTTAGTGTAGGAGAAAGAGTCCTGAAGTGGGATACTGAGAGCCTGGTGTCTAGTCCTGGCTTTTAGATTAACCTATTATTTACCCAGGCCATATCATTTCTTCTTCATGTTTAAATAGGGTTCCTATAGCTTAGGTCTTTCCAGAGCTGTATACATTGTTTAGGTCTATGCATGTATGCTTTAGTTACTGGGTATTCAAGAATTGAAGCCCATATCCTGTGTTGCCCTACTTTTCCAGAATTGGAAGTTTATATGTTCTTGTAATTACCCCTGAAATTGTAACCAGGTAACATTTCTGATCCTTGATGATCCAGAGGTCCTTTAAGACCTGATCTTCTTTCTTGATAATTCAGTACATTTACCTAATATCATAGAGTTCTAAAATATCTTCATTTATATGTCACTGTTGAAGTTTCACAAAAACCCCTGAAGATGGAGTTTCTTACCCATATTTTAAAAACGAAGAAGGAGGCTGAGAGTCCTATAATAAGTGCCACATAGCCTAGATTCCAAGCAGCATCCTTCTCCCAAACCCAAGTCCTGGCTTGAACGTTAATATGACTTTGAAACCAAGTTAGAATCTTGGTGCACTTACTAGCCACTAAGCAAATTTGTAGTTTTTGCATGAGAATGGTGGAACTTCCAACATTTTCTTAAGTCTATAGAATCTACTTTACCATCTTTTTTTTTTTTTTTTTTTTTTGTGGTACTGGGGATTGAACTACCTCCGAGCTACACCCCCAGCCCTATTTTTTTTATTATTTATTTTGAAACCAAGTCTCACTAAGTTGCAGAGTGCCTCACTAGGTAGCTGAGGCTGGCCTCGAACCCGGATCCTCCAGTCTCAGCCTCCCGAATGCTGGGATTCATCATTTTCTTTTCTTTTTTTTTTTTTTT
>PVLC010012448.1:9262-44308 GCA_004027655.1 Graphiurus murinus
CAGCATTCGGGAGGCTGAGACCGGAGGATCCGGGTTCGAGACCAGCCTCAGCTACCTAGTGAGGCACTCCGCAACTTAGTGAGACTCGGTTTCAAAATAAAGAATAAAAAATAGGGCTGGGGGTGTAGCTCGGAGGTAGAATGCCCCTGAGTTCAATCCCCAGTACCGCAAAAAAAAAAAAAAAAAAAAAAAAAAAATACTCATTTTAAAAAATGAATTATGTCAATTCATTTTAAAAAGTAGTTTTGTTTTTCAGTACTAGGGATTGAACCCAGGCGCATTCTACCTCTGAGCTACTCCCAGAACTATTTTTTATTCCTTATTTTGAAATAGGATCTTACTAAGTTGTGGCAGACCCTGCTAAGTAGTTGAGGCTGGTCGAAAACCTACAATCCTCCTGTCTCAGCCTCCCAATTACTTGGATTACAAGCATGCGCCACCAAGCCCAGTTAAAAATTTACATAAAATGAATAAAGTCCTCCAAAAATACAATTTACTAAAACTGACATATAAAAATATAAATAGTCCTACATCTACTAAAAAATTGAAACTATGATTTGTAATTTTCCCACTAAGACATTTAAGCTATTGTGGCTTCTCTATTGAATTCTCCTAAACATTTAAGAAAAAAGTAACACAAATCTTACCCAAATTCCTACAGAAAAAGTTCCAGATTTGTAAGATGTAGGCTGCAGAATTTGATGCTACAATCTAACAAGGATATCACAGGAAAGAAAAATCATATGAGCCCAGAGGGGAAAAAATATCAAATAGAATACTAGCAAATCACATATGCCATGCAAAATAGAACCAAACAAAAACTGTTGTAGATGTTGCAATAGTGGAAGTGGATTATGGAAAGAATATTATATCATGACACAATGAGATTTATTCCAAGAATGCAATATTAGTTAACTTTTGAAAATCAATGAATTCACATTATCTTAAGAAAGAAGAAAAATTATTCTTTTGTGCCAATAGGTGCAATAATAAATGTAATAAAATTTCACATACATGATAAAAATTCTTAGTAATAAGAAACAGAAGAGGCCATACATGTTAAAACCTACAGCTAACATCCTACTGATGAGGTAGAAGAGAAGGAATAAAATTTAGGTAGGAAGGAGACACTGGGAGAAAAAGGAAAAATATAGTTTTAAAATCTGGAGAGTTTTAAGCTAACTCCACCCTTGGAAGTTTCTTAGGAGGTCCCACACCCTAATCCCCCGGAAGCCCTGCCCCCACCTGAGATTCAGGGCCAAGGACACCTGAGATTCATGGCCAAGGTCAGATCCATCTTGAAACCTGAGGAAGAGGAAGAGCCAACTTTTCCTGTGCCCACCCTCTTTTGGACGACAACCTATACCTGTGTTCAGGACTTCTAGGCCAACCCCCTTGGATATAAGGACTAAGGAGGCAAGGACTCTCTCTCTCTTGCCCTCCTGCTCTGGGACTCAGAAGATCTCCGCTTACCTGTTTTCCCGAGTCCCTTATTTCCCTGAATAAATACCTGCCTTTTGTCCCCGACTGGCATGTGTTAAAATTATTTTTATCATGGAGGCCAAGGACCCACGAGTGGGACCATGTTATCCCACTACACTACCAATGGCAAAAGACTGAAGACTTTTTCTCCTAAGATCATCAAAAAAACAAACATGACTGCTATTGCCACTTCCATTCAACATACTATTAGAAGTTCTAACTAGAGCAATTAGACAAGCAAGAAAAGTAAAAGGTATCTAAATTAGAGATGAATAAGCAAAATGATCTCTGTTCACAGAAGACATGATCTTACGTGCAGAAAACTAAATATTCCCCCCAAAAACTTTTAGATCTAATAAATTCAGCAAAGTTGGACACAAAATTGACACATAAAATCAGTGTATATTAACAATAATCTGAAAAGAAAACGAGAGAAACAAATTCATTTACAAATTTACAAGCATCAAAAATTAATATCTAGGATAAAATTTAACCAAAAAGGCAAATGACTTTTATACTGAAAACTATAAAATACTGCTGAAAAGATAAAAAAAAAGATGAATAAGTAGAAAGACATCCCATGTTCATGGATTAGAAGACTTAATATTAAGATACTACTATTGTTCAACTATAATACTACCCAAAGCAATCAATAGATTTAGTGCAATACACAGATTTTATGCATTTTCTATCAAAATCCTAATGGTATTTCTCACAAAAATAGAAAACTCCATTCTAGGATTTTCTATGAAATCTATGAAAGCATCCCTGAATAGCCAAAACAATCTTGGGGGGATTAAAGTTGGAGGACTCACACTTTCTGGTTTCAAAACTTAACATAAAGCTACAATAGTCAAAATGTGTGTGCTGACATAATGAAAGACATATAGAGTTTATATGTCCAGTGGAATAGAACATAGAGCCCAGAGATAAATCATTGCAAATAGAATAAATTGAATTTTTAAAAGAATACCAAGATAATTCAATTAAAGGACAATCTTTTCAATAAGTTATCCTGGGAAAACTGTGTATCTGCATGCAAAAGAAACAAGAATCAAATTGAACTAACCTTATACCATTTATAAAAAATTAACTCAAAATGTATTGAAAACCTGAACATAAGAACTACAACTAAGCTGGGTGTGGTAGCGTAGGCTTGTAATCCCAGTACTTGGGAGGCTGAGACCAGAGGATCTGGGTTTGCGGCCAGCCTCAGCTACTTAGTGAGGCCCTCCGCAACTTAGTGAGACCCTGTTTCAAAATAAAGAATAAAAAATAGGACTGGGTGTACTTCGGAGGTAGAATGCCCCTGGGCTCAATCCCCAGTACTGAAAAAAAAAAAAAAAAAAAAAGAACTACAACTATAAATTTCTTTAAAGAAAATGTGGGGGGAACTCTTCATGATATTTGATATAGCAATCATTTCTTGGATATGGCATCAAAAGCACAGGCAATAATAACAACAAAATGTCTGGACTTCATTAAAATTAAAAACCTTTGGGCATCAAGACACTATCTACAGATGGAAAAGGAAACCCACAGAATGGGGAAAGTATTTATGAGTCATATATCTGATAAGGGATTGATATCCAGAATATATAAAGAATTCCCACAACTCAACAACAATACAACTCAATTTTAAAAAGCCTTGGATGAAATCCCAGTATTTGGAAAACTGAGATAGGAGGATCAAAGGTCAAGGATAGTCTCAGCAAGTAGAGGGGCTCTGACCAACCCAGTAAGACTCTATTTTCAAACAAAAAATAAAACAGGGCTGAGATGTAGCCTGGAGGTAGAATGCCTCTGGGTTCCATCCCCAGTACCACAAAAAAAGTCTCAGGTGATGCATGCTTATAATCCCAGTACTTGGGAGGCTGAGACAGGAAGAGCACAGGTTCGAGGACAGCCTCAGCAAATAGTAACTCTCATCAACTTAGTGAGACCCTGTTTCAAAATAAAAATTAAAAAATAGGGCTTGGGGGTGTAGCTTGGAGGTAGAATGCCTCTGGGTTCAATGTCTAATAACACGCACACACAAAAGCCTTGGTTAGACATTTCTCCATAAAGGATATACAAATGGCCAATAAGCACGAGAGAAGATGCTCAAGTCACTGGCCACTGGGGAGGTGCAAGGCAAAGCCACAGTAAGACACTACTTCACACCTACTGGGATGCCACTATCCAAAAACAAAAAATAAATGTCCGCAAGGTTGTAGAGGAATGTAATCTTTGTGCATTGTTGGTAGGAATATAAAATGATGTCGCTGCTAAGAAAACAGAATGGCACTTTCTCAAAAAGTTAAACAGAGAATTACCATACTATCTAAGAATTCCACTCCAGCAAGTATACTCGAAAGTATTGATAAGCCGGGCGTGGTGGCACACGCTTGTAATCTCACTACTTGGGAGGCTGAGACAGGAGGATTGCAGGTTCACCACCAGCCTCAGCAACTTAGTGAGGCCGTCTGCAACTTAGTGAGACTTTGTTTCAAAATAAAAGAATAAAATAGGGCTAGAGCTCAGAAGTAGAATGCCCCTGAGCTCCATCCCCAGTACCACACACACACACACACACACACACACACACAAAAGGACTGAGAGCAGTGACTCAGATATCCATACAGCACTATTCACAATAGCTAGAAGATGGAAACAATCCAAATGACCTTCAACAGATACACAGATAAATAAAATGTGATATTATATTTAAGTCAGCCATAAAACAGAATGAAATTCTAATACACACTACAATATGGATGAACTCTGAAAATATTATGCTAAGTGAAAAGGCAAATAACAAAAGGATAAATACTATATGATTCCACTTATATACAACAGAGTTAGAATAGGCAAATTCATAGCAACAGAAAATAAGATAGAGGCTACCAGGGGCTGGGAACAGAAGGAATAGAGAGTTATTTTTTAATAGGTACTGAGTTTGTTTGGGATGGCAAAAACATTCTGGAGATAGGTGGTGGTGATGGTTGTACAACAATGTGAATTACTTACTGTCCCTGAACTGTACATTTAAAAATGGTTCCCAGGGTAAAGTTCATGCTATAGTTTAGACGAAAAAAAATCCTAATTTGGTAAATAGCGTCTACAAAAACCTATAGCAAATATCATACTTAATGGTAAAATATTGAGAGCTTTCTCTTAGATACTGGTATATAGGAGATACTGGTATTATCACTGCTTCTACTCAATACTATGCTGCCATTATCACTACTTATATTCAGTATTATGCTGGAAGCCTTCTTGGTCATTGCAATAAGGTAAGAAAAAAATATATGTCTTAGGAAGGAAGATATAAAACTTATTGTTTATGGAAAGCATAATCACATATGTTAAAAATAATAACAATTCTATAGATAAACTACCAGAACTAATAAATAAGTTTAAGAAAGATAGAATATGAGTCAACATTTAAAAAAAATCAATTGTACTTCTATATGACAAATAAATAACTAGAGATGAGAAAAATATCACAATAGTATAAAAACAATATGCATAAAAATAAATCTAATCAAAGATGTATGACACTGCTATATGGATAACTAAAATCATTACTGAAAGAAATGTAAGAGCTAGAAAAATGGAGGCATATAACTTGTTCATGGATTGGAAAACGCAATAATATAAAAACGTCAGTTTTCCTTAAACGTTTGATTCTCAATCAAAATAGCAGTAGGGTTCTTGTGGAATTTCAAAAAATGATTCTAATATTTATATGGAAATGCACAGAGCAAAAAATAAACAAGTCTTAGAGAAGAACAAAACTGGAAGATTTATACTCAGATATCAAGACCACATATAGTAATTAAACCATAAAGCTTGTATTACTACAAGGACAACAAAATACCAAAACACTGCACAGACATATATATGGACACCAAGACACACACGCATATATTATATATATATATATGAATGCTCATATCAGCCTTTGTCTGTAGCAACTAAAAACTGGAGGCAACTCAGCTGTCTGTCGACTGCAGAATGAGTTGACTGTGGTACCTTCCCACTATGGAATTCCACGCAGAAATGAGAATGAACAAATGTTAACTGTATAGAACAGGACGAATCTCACAAAAAAAATCACAAAATGAGCACGTTGCATAATTAAATTTATACAAACTTGAAAATAAAGCCAGGGGTACAACTCAGTGGTACAGCATGCGTCCTGGCAGGTGCAAGGCCTAGGCTCCATCCCCGGCACTATGAAAATAAAGAAATTAGCAAAAGGAGTTTGTGGTATTAGAAGCCAAGATGGGAGTCACCTCTGAGAAGTAGTAATGGCTTTTTCCTGGCCTGGGCAGCACTTAATATGGGAGAGCTCGTTTTGGGATAACGTGTGTTGTACACATATGATCTGTATACTTTTCTGTAGTTACACTTCAATTACAAGTTGATTGAAAAAGTCCTAGCTGCCCTGCCACCAGCATCAGAGCTACTAACTGCAGTCCCCGACTGCCTCCCTCCTGCCCTGCTACCATGGGAAACACAGTGCCAGTGGCACAGAGAGAAGCCACGGCTTCCAGGCAAGGGGGCCTCCTCCTTCAGGAAGTCTTTCAGGACTGCGCTTAACCTACACAGTCTTTTTTATAAGTATGATAGTTACTCCTGGCACCCCCAGGTAGCCTGCAAGACTGTGAGCTCCCAGAAAGCAGGGCTGGGAGTAATCGAAACATAAAAGTAAACACAACTTTTATTGAACATTTACTGTACAACAGGCACTTTTTCTTTCTTTCTTTTTTTTTTTTTTTCGGTACTGGGGATTGAACTCAGGGGCATTCTACCTCCGAGCTACACCCCCAGCCCTACTTTTTATTCTTTATTTTGAAACCGAGTCTCACTAAGTTGCGGAGTGCCTCACTAGGTAGCAGAGGCTGGCCGCGAACCTGGATCCTCCGGTCTCAGCCTCCTGAATGCTGGGATTACAAGTGTGCGCCACCACGCCCGGCTTCCAACAGGCACTTTTTCTATGCATTTCACAAGTCATATCTCATTTAATCCTCCCAATAACCATTTCAAATGTGTATTGCTATTTCTATTTTCCAGACCAAAAAAATTAAGAATAGAATGTTTAATCACATTGCCTGCGGCCACACAGCTCACTGATGAGGGAGCTAGGATTTGCAGCGGGGTTCTGCCTCCAGAGCTGGACACATTCCCCGTGTTTAGAGGACGGGGCCACAGCTGAGTCCTGGTGGCCGCGAGTGCCCGAGCCAGCCAGGGCCATCTCTCACAGGCAGGCTGTGTGTCTGTGCACAGAGCCAAGGAGTCTCAGGAGACGTGTCACCACTGGGCCCGGGCCCCCAGGCCTGGAAAGCAAGCGAGCGGTAGCATGGGTGTGGAGTGGAGAGAAGTCCCTTTGCAGTCCTGGCCGCGAGGGCCTCATAGCTCTTCAGGGTCGGGCCTCTGCTGACCACACGCAGGACAACAGAGGAAGTGGACGTCCTGGTACCTAGTACTGTCCCACCACAGGCCAGGGCTCAGGGCACAGCCCTAGGAAGGCAGAGCTGGCCTCCCTTAAGAGTGAATTCTGCCTGCTCCCCATCCCCACCCCTCGCCCTCAGCACAGAACCAGCTTCTCCTCGGCTGCCTCTGACCCTCCCGCCACAGTCAGCTTCATTCTCCTCACTGCCGTCTACAGCATCATCCTGGAGCACTTGCTTCCCCGTCCAGATGGGACAGGAGAGAGCTGCTACAGCCCCAGACCTCCGGGGCAGACAGAGGGATTCCCTGGGCAGAGGAATCCCTCTGTCTGCTCCAGGATGGATGCTTAAAATGATGCACCCACAACATTAGAAAGGGAAGTCAAGCCAGGCGTGGTGGCACACAACTGTAATCCCAGTACTTGGGAGGCTGAGACAGGAGGATTGTAGGTTGAAGATCAGCCTCAGCAACTTAATGAGACCCTATTTCAAAATAAGAAATAAAACAGGGCTGGGGGTGTAGCTCAGAAGTAGAAGGCCCCTCGGTTCAATCCCCAGTACTAAATAAATAAATAAATGAAGGGGAAGCAAGGCATCCCGTCCCACTCACATCCAACAGCGGTCTCTTCAAAGGCCAAGGCCTTGGAGACCAACAGTCCTGCCCAGACTCCTTCTTTTGCCATGGTGGCCAGAACAGTCCAGAGATGGTGCCACGTTGGCAAAGGTGACACAGCCGATCTGTGTCAGAGACCAGGGACAGGCTTGATACCTGGTCCGGCAGGCAGACCTGGAAATCAGACCTGGGTACAGGGCACCAGAGAAGGCCTTACACTCCGCCAACACACACTCAGCCAGACACGCAGATGCAGACAAGCACACAGGGCCTAGGCCTCGGGGTCAGCGCCAGAAAGGACAGAGCTGTTAGGACAACAAACTTCTGAGCCAGGCGGTTGAAAAGAGATCAACAGGCAGGGAATGGAGAAGCGGTGTCTCCAGCCGGCCATCCCCATTCCTCTCTGACACCTAGGACCTCCACAGTGGCTCCGGGGAAGCTGTGAAACACACAGGTGCAATGAGGTCACCTAGTTAACAGTCTGCCTCCCACTGTATTATTCATGGGCTCCCTTCTTCCGACCTGAGCTCCAATTTCCAACAGCCATTGGGCAAGCGACAGACCTGGCTTGGCCGGTCAGCTGGTGGCCGGTCTAGCCCACAGCCACCCCCTTGCTTTGCACTCTGTCCTTCCCTCTCCCCTCCTGGGATGTGGCCACCCCTGGGGCAACTCAGTCCCCCACAGCACTTCCAGGGTCAGTGGGAAGAGCAAAGAAGGAAAATCTTGGCTGAGTTAGGCACAGAATGCTGTACTTTCCAAAGGAGCAACAGTATTCCTTCCCTTACACACACACACACACACACACACACACACACACACACACTGAACTGACTGTCCCAAATAAGGCATTCCAAATAAGTGAGGGAGCTCGTGGAAGATAAGCGCCATGGTTTGCTCATTTCTATATCTTTATGTGCCTACCTTGCGCGGTGAACAGTAGGTGCTTAATAAATATTTGTTTCCCTGTACATCTTCCCCAAAAAGTGAATGTCAAGTTGACAGATGAGCATGAGTGAGTGAGCCATTCAAAAGTCATTGCTCTTGGGTTTGCAGATCGTCATGCATCTAAATATCTATCTGCATGAATCTGGTAAATCCTACGTAGTATATGCCACTGAGACAGTGGAACTAATAAAAATGACATATGTATTTATTCACCATGATTCATCTATATCACGAGCCATTTTGCCAAGTACTTTCATGCATCCCTTGAGATCCCCTACTTCCTGAATCAAGTCAACTGACTATTTAAAAGGCTTTTCCCCCCACTTTATGGGTAAGAAAACTGAGAATTTAGGCCCTGAGATCAGCACAAGGGCTATAACTAAAGTCTTTTTTTTTTATTTGTATTTCTTGTCGTCTTTTTTTTTTTTTTTTTTTTTTTTTTTTTTTTTTTTTTTTTTTTTTTTTTTTTTTTTTTTTTTTTTTTTTTTTTTTTTTTTTTTTTTTTTTTTTTTTTTTTTTTTTTTTTTTGGTGTGTGTGCGTATGTGTGTGTGTTATTGGGGATTGAACCCAGGGGCATTCTGCCTCTGAGCTACCCCACCCCTAGCCCTATTTTATGTTTTATTTGGAAACAGTCATTTTAAGTTGCTGAGAGCCTTGCTAAGTTGCTGAGGCTGGACTTGAGCCTGTGATCCTCCTGTCTCAACCAATCTCCCAGGTGCTAGCACTACAGGCACGCACCATCATGCCGGCTGTACCTAAAGTCTTCACACATGTGCTGGGCCATATTTCTCCACCCCTCACATGTACCTCACTGCCTCACGGTGGCTGTGTGTACACCAATACCATCAAACGACAAGACTTGGGCTCACTGATGAGGTTTGGGCCTAGGCCCAGAGAGTCCAGCCTGAGGACAGTTTAGGATTAATGTACTTGGCCATAAATGCTGAAGACAGCTCCTGAGCCTGCCTGGCCAACAGCAGGGGGCAGGTGAGGCTGGGACTAAATGACCGGAGCCACTGCATGGGCCATAATTTCATTTTGCAGATGGAGCTGGGGTCTGGCTGGGGGTTCCAGGACCACACAAGTGCCCAGACACTAAAGTAAATGGCCTTCCCAGAAGGAGCAAAGCTGAGCCAGAGGTGATAGCGCATGCTTGTAATCTCAGTACTTGGGAGGCTGAGACAGGAAGATCGCAGGTTCGCGGCCAGCCTCAGCTACTTAGTAAGGCCCTCTGCAACTTAGTGAGACCCTGTTTCAAGAATAAAGAAATAAAAATAGGGTTAGGGTGTAGCTAGGAGGTAGAATTCCCCTGGGTTCAATCCCTAGTACTGCAAAAAAAAAAAAAAAAAGGAGAAGGAGGAAGAGGAGGAGGAGGAGCAGGAGCCGACCTGCTCAGGGCAGATAGCTTGCCCCGATAGCTTCCAAGCTGTTGAGCTACACCTCCCTTTGGTTCACTCCCATGGATGTTTAAATCACTACCCCTTCGCTCTCCTCCATGCCCTGCCTGAATGCTGTAGGCACCTGAATGTTCAACCTTGGCCAGGGTCAATTCCAGGTGAAGTCCAGACAGCAATAAATACACCCGGCAGGCCTCGATTGAAAGGGGTAACCCCAGTCCCAGCCCCGTAGTTGCCTCTTCGGGGAGCCAAGATGGGCCTCTTGTCCTTTCCGAGCTGATCCCATCGGAAGAGCTAGGGACTGGGCTCCAGTCTTCTCTGAGTGCAGTACAGGTCACAATCAAGGAGCGTGACCACACAGGTTTAAACTTGCCGCACCAACTGCTAGCAGTGGAGCTTTGAGCAGACAGCGTAACCTCTCTGTGCCTCAGACTTCCCATCTATAAAACACGGGGAGCAGCAGACCCTATTCTAGGGCTGTGGTGCAGAACAAGTGAAGAATTTTAGGTGAGTGCAGAACCTGCCACAGTAAATGCTTAACAAGTGCTTCTCGTTATAACTACCAGCTCTGACACTCTCTAAGTCTATGACAGAGACCCACTGGCCATCTGTGGTCACAGGCCGCTACAGGGTTTCCCCTGGGGGGCGGGGGGCTGCTGCTGCCCCAGGAGGCTGGAACAGTGCCCAGCATATGATAAGGGCTCAGTAAACATTTCCTAAATGAATGAACGGCTTCCCAGTGTTTTCAAATATTTGGACTAGTTGCTAACACTTGATCTAGGAAGATTTTGCTGCTTTTTGTTATAGGTTATCATTAAAGACTTTATTGAGATTTTCATGGCCTATAAAATGCAGAGTTGTGAATGGCAAGTAAATTTTTTGAATACTTTTATTGGTGCAATGTAATTATACATCATAGTGAGATTCAAAGTGATACAAACATACATGCACACGTTTTTCTTAACCTGCACTTCTGGATTCTTTTGAAGAATCACAGGGTCTGATCTAAAAATTGTTCTGCCTGCTCAGCAACAGAGGCAAAATGGTGGCGGCAGCGCCCCCTTTGGACTAGGGGAGCATGTGCAGTTTCCCCACTGCCTGCCCAGCTGCCAGGACCCTGGAAGCACCTGTAGGACCACTGGTAGGGCAGGACCAGCCACGGGGGAAGCCCAAACAGTAAGCTCTCCCTTATCTAGCCCCAGGGAAGCTGCCCATGGGTCTTCTAAGACCCAAGATCCTCTCTCACCCCAAGAACAGGTGGGGACAGGCCTCCACTCCTGCGCAGTGCCCAAGACCCCTTGGCATCCAAGCCCCCCTGCTGTGGGCAGGCCTGACCCCCCTCCCTCAGAGGACAGGTCCCCAAATGATCCTTGTTACCCCAATTTTCTCAGCTTTCCAGGTGGCCTCACTCCCTACTTGGAAAAGATGGACTTTGTGTTTATCTTTCTCATGGGAAGAGCACCAAGAAGATAGGAAAGTAATCAAGCACACACAGCAGAGACAAAATTCTGCTAACCATTGCAAGCCCCACTCTGCTAGGTCCCCAGTCTTCCGTAGAGAGGGTGCATGGTGTCCACACACTGTGAGCATGGTGTCTGGAGAGCTGGGGATCCTGGGAGAAGCCGCCTGCATACACAGCACACTTTCCCTGCCACCCCCACCCCTGCCAGGGCTCAAGCCCACGAGAATATGCTGCATCTTCCCAACATCCAAGTGGCCTCCACCGGCCACCCCATCTTCCCCCAGCACACCAACCACACCCTCTGTTTTCTCTGTAGCACCTGTGCCCATCTGCAATTGC
Organism: Graphiurus murinus; assembly: GCA_004027655.1. Taxonomy (NCBI): domain Eukaryota; kingdom Metazoa; phylum Chordata; class Mammalia; order Rodentia; family Gliridae; genus Graphiurus; species Graphiurus murinus. Next base: position 20,940 of record PVLC010012448.1, read on the forward strand.
CTTTTGCATGTATTTATTGCCTGTCTCTCCAAATCCAATACAGTAGCCATGAGCACATGGCCACAGAGCATTTTAAGTATGCTTAGAAGGAACTGCATGGATGGAATGCCACTAGAAAACCAGCATACGCTCAGTCCAAATCAAATGTGCTACCCATGTGAAATGCACACCAGGTTCTGAAAAAGAAAAAAAAAAAGGAAGAGAATATGCTAGGCACATATGGTGGCACATGCTTGTATCCCCAGTACTTGGGAGACTGAGACAGACAGGAAGGCCACAGGTTTGAGGACAGCCTCAGCAGTTTAGCAAGACCCTACTTTAAAATTTTAAAAAAATAAATAAATAAAGGGGCTGGGGGTGTAGCTCAGAGGTAGAAAGGTAGAATGCCCCCAGGTTCAATCCCCAGTACCAAAACAAAAGTGAAATACCAATAATTTGTGATATTAATTACATGTTTGAAATGGTAGCATTACACAGGGTCAACTAAAATTAAGGACCAAAAATAATGTCACCTTTTTTTTTTAACTTTTCTGAAGTAGCTACTAGACAATCTAGAACTACACCTGTGGCTTACATAATTTTCCTAGTGGGCAGCTCTGCTGTAGATTCTCAGTGTGAGTCCCCAGCAACCAGACTGAGGCTGGGAGACTAAATAGCTGAATGTCCCCAACAGCAGGCATGGGACCCCAAGCACAAAAGAGGATGGGTTTGGAAGCCCCTGAACTGCCCAGCTGGGTACGTGCTGGCACTCTGGTGGCAGCCCGCCCATGCATTTCCCACTAAGACAAAGCCTCAGACTCGCAGAGGGGAGGAGAGACACCCGCCTCAGATCCTGTCACCACTGGCTCCTTGCACATGGAACCAGTGCAATCCTGGCCCCAGGAACGGAGGGCAAGGTCAGCTTCCTCCTGGGCCAGTGGCAGCTCAGAGAAGGGACTTGGGGGACAGGATGGCTAGGATCCTCTCTCTCTGAGGTGAAGAACTGAAGTGAGGTGAGGCAGTGGCTGCCCCTAGAGGGACTTGGCGGCCCCTGGCCCTAACCCCAGAGAGGCAGGAAGAGCTAGCATTCTTCAGAGACGGGACCACTGATACAAACAGACACCCAGACAGGTTGGCGGCTACCCCTTTTGTTTTATCTCTTCCTCTTCCTCCTGTTCCTTCCTCTACTTCCCTTCCCCCCCTCGCTTTTGCTGGCTCCCAAATTACAGCCTTCTTTCAGAAACAGACACAATCAAGGTGGCTGGCAGGGCCCTTGTCACAAATGGCATCTCAGGTCCTCTCCAGATGGGAGATGGCCTTTAAGAGGAAGGCAGTGCCACTAACAGCAGCCTGCCCTGGGGAAGAGGCATCTTGAGGAAGGCAGGGCCCGCAGAGCTGATCAATCTGTGGGGTGATTGCAGAGCCCGGGCGGCGGGAGGGGGGAGGCGCTGGGTTCTACCCGACTGCCACCATCCAACCCAGCTGCATCTAGGGTTGCAAATAAGCTCACTTCCTGACTCTGAGCCTCAGTTTCCCCACCTATAAAGTGGTAGAACTAGCTGGTCTCTAGAACTCTCCAGCCCTTGAGTAGAGGTCAGGAGGTAGTGCAGAGAGTAAAGCAAGTTAAATGTGAGGTGACGGGGAGTGGTGGGGACTATGGAAAACAGCGCTGCAGCCTCACTCAAATCCCAAAAGAGACTGCAGGAGAAACCCAGGTGACAGGAGTCAGGTGAAGTTGGAAAGGAATCACTTCTGGAGTGGAATGAGGTGGTGGGGGCGGGGGAGGGAGCCTGCAAGGTGCTGGAAATGGCCTCTATCCCCATGAGGAAGGGGATGCAGATGGATATGTATGTGAAAACCCACCACTTGCCTTTAGGATCTGTTTACCTCCATATATGCATGAATTTCTCAATTAAAGAGAAATTTTAAATAAAACTTTTAAATAAAACAAAAGGTGCATGTGCAACCCAGCTCCAGCCAATGACTATCAACTAGGAATGGACACAGTGTTGCCAGTTATAATCAGAAATGCCTGAAAGTCTAAATTTTAATGTGACCCTGCTATATTTTAAATGTTATTAGTAACTAATTCCAAATGAAAAACTGCAACATTGTATACACACACATACAAAAGGGTATCTTCAGGCAGAACTGAATTTATGAACTTACATTATCAAGCTTGGAAAATCAGGGGAGGTTTTACTTCTTTGCCAGAATATAATGTGCCTAACACATAACTAAGTCAATAGGGATATTAAAAAACTACTACAAGCCGGGCATGGTGTCACACAACTGTAATCCTAGTACTTGGAAGGCGGAAACAGGAGGATTACAGGTTTGAGACCAGCCTCAGCAAATTAGTGAGACCCTGTTTCAAAATAAAAAATAAGAGCTGGGTGTGGTGGCCCATGCTTGTAATCCCAGTACTTGGAAGGCTGAGACAGAAGGATCACAGGTTCTTGGCCAGCCTCAGCTACTCAATGAGGGGCTCTGCAACTTAGTGAGACTCTGTTTCAAAATAAAGAATAAAAAAAATAGGACTGGGGATGTAGTTCAGAGGTAGAATGCCCCTGGTGCATACCTGCAATCTCAGTACTTAAGAGGCTAAAACAGGAGTATTACAGGTTTGTGGCCAGCCTCAGCAATTTAGCAAGGCCCTCCACAACTTAGAAGACTCTGTTTCAAAATTTAAAAAAAATAAAATAGGGCTGGGAGCATACCTCAGGGGTAGAGTGCCCCTGAGTTCAACCCCCAGTAGTAGTAGTAGTAGTAGTAGTAGTAGTAGTAGTAGTAAGCTACTACAAGCCAGGCATGGTGATGCATGTCTGTAATCCCTGTACTTGGGAGGCTGAGTCAGGAGGGTTGCAGAATTGAGGCCAGCCTCAGGAATTTAGTGCGACCCTCTGAAACTTAGCAAGACCTTGTCTCGAAATAAAAATAAATAAAAAGGGCTGGGGGTGTAGCTCAGAGGTAGAGCACCCCTGAGTTCAATCCCAAGTGTGTGTGTGGAGGGGGGGTAGTGGGGAGCTGCTACGTTTTGCTGTGTATTGTGCCAGGCTTTCTACAGAGGTTTTTCCTATTAATGCTCACAGCAGCACGCTTATAATCCCTGCATTTGGGAGGCTGAGACCGGAGGATCCGGGTTCGAGGCCAGCCTCAGCTACCTAGTGAGGCACTCCGCAACTTAGTGAGACTCGGTTTCAAAATAAAGAATAAAAAATAGGGCTGGGGGTATAGCTCGGAGGTAGAATGCCCCTGAGTTCAATCCCCAGTACCGCAAACAAAAATAAAAATAAAAATAAAGAATAAAAATAATGCTCACAGCAAGCCTATGCGGCAACTGAAAATTATTCCTATTTTACAGATTAGAAAACAAGACCTGAACACAGTTTTGTGCCAGACCCAAGCCTTCAAAGCTCAAGATTGGAAGGGCTGGTGTTCAATCCCAGTTCTCTCTGGCTCCAAGCTGGCTTATAAAAATCATGAAGGCAATGAGTTATGGTCATTGAGTAACAGCCCGCTCTTACATGGAGTTTGAGAATAAGTAAAAAGCATGAGCACTAAAGCTGAGCTGCAGCATAACCCTCAGCGACACGGCCTTAGCCTGAGGCTGAGGAAGGGTGCTCGGCATCCCCACTCCCCAGCAATCCACTGAGCAGCTCCGCCTTTCACTATCTGAGCGACACAGAGCCTGAGAGCACAAATCCAGAGGCCCCTCTACATGGACCTACCTAGCAAACTAAACTAGCAGACAAAATGTGCCGTGGCACCTGGGCCCCATCCCACTACTCCCCATGACGGAGCTGGATCCGATTTCACAGTGAAAGACTAGAAAGCTAGCTTCATGTGGCTACTTCTTAAATATGCCAGCTTCTTGCTGACAATAGGTTGGGAAGAATATGCATTCTGCTCTAAGGGACTCCATAAAGCTATTTTCATATTGAATCTAGATAAATATGGCCCATAAATGTTCTGTTCTGAATTGGCTCTTTTGCAAAAAAAAAAAAAAAAAATCATCCACCACTATTGTAGACAAGTTATAGAAGATCAATTATAGAAATCAAGTTGAGATCAAGTTATAGAATATTCTAATACCTTGAAGTACCCTTGTGTCAGTCATTCATGGCACTCGCGGGAGGAACCATTATTTTAACATCTATAACACAAATGGGCATTGCCCACAGTTGCCCCTTGTCTAGGGGTCCCATGCTCTTCATTTCTCCACAGTCCTACCGTTCTCTGTTGTCATATATCCGGCACTCTTTTGTCTATATTCTAGCTCCTCAAGACATGTGAGTTTGACACCTCAATTCAAAAGCATGCTGCCTAGAGTCCAGAGTCTTGCAAGTAACCTTGCTTGCCTTCTAACGGACAAACAGAACTGCCCCAGTGACAAGAGGAGCCCAAACCAAGGCTCAAAATAAAACAGAATACATTTTTTAAAAACCTGTAATTGAATAAGAAACCAAAGAGTTCAAAGACAATTAAATTAATTTTTAAAGCCACATTTACACATAAGAATTGGATGTTTTGAAACCTGGAGGTTCAAGAAAACTACAAGACTTTATTAACCCAGATATTTTTCACTGATTTTCAAATCAATAAAAGAAGGCTTTCACATTAGCATTGCTCTTTGTGAGACTCATGACAGTGCCAGTCCACATCCCCCAAGCTTCTCCTTAGCTACTTTCTACCTGGTGGAGCTGCCCTCTTGCTGGCAGAGTCTAGGGTAGGGGAAGCTATGCTCTTATGGCAGGCCTAGGCTGCATGAGCCACATGATGACCTTTGACCTGTGGCCCCAGGGCCCCACCAGGGCTCTGATCCAAATCTCAGGTCACCCTTGTTTCTCCATAGGACAAGGGAGTGACTTGCCACCATTCCTTGGCATCATCCTGGAAGCTTGGTGAGAAGACTCCCAAAGCAGAAGTGGTCCAGGTGAGGGGTGGGGGGCGGGGAGCCTAGTCAGCATCCTCCGCTCTGTGGGCTGTCCCACACTGGCTCTCAAGTGGCTCTCCCTCCACACAATTCCTGTGGCTGCCCAGGTGACATCCATGAGCCAGTCCACCAGCCTGGGAGAGGCAGATGAGGTGAGTATGCACCCAGCTCCAGGCACCCTAGGGGCAGGGCAAAGCATCCAGCTTCCTGAAGCCCTGCCCCCTCTCTGCCTCACCAGTGTGCCATACAACAATGTATTTATCAGAAAGCTGAGCTGCTGCTTGAATCCATTTAAAGGTCCCTCAAACACAGACACCCTTGTGGCATTAGCAAGGTATAGGCCTGAGGAGCCACAGTGGGCTGTTAGTCCAACCCTAGCACAAGTGTCCAGGGAAAGAAGTTGCATCTGGTTCTCATCCCTGTGTTCTTCTCTACTGCCCTGTTCAACACTGCACCAAGAAGCTGTGACAAGCTCACTCCCTAGAAGGTTCCATGCACCACAGCTCAAACTTTACTGAGCACAGATCACTCAAGGATATTATGGAATAGAATTCTGATTCAGGAGGTCTGGGCAGGCCCCTGAGTCTGCACTTCTAACAGGTTCCCAGGTAACATGGATGCCGCAGGTCCCCAGGCCACACTTAGAGCAGCAAGCGAGGTTCCAGGAGGCCTCCATCTCCCAGAAGAAGGTGCATTTTAAATCAGCTCTTCAGAAAGGTGCCCTTTAAAATACTGAGCTCAAAGGAATGTGCCTCCGATGGTGAGATGACAGGTAAGATAGCTTCTGGGGTAGGGCAGCCATTCGGAAGGCAACCAGGATCACCGGCCATCTTGACCCTCAAACCAAGCCCTTCGCTAAGCAGATGTGAAGAATCCAGCTGTTTGGAGCACAGGAAGGCCAAGACAGACATGTGGGAGGGGCCTGGGCTCCCATCCTCACTGAACCCTTCCAGTGCCCAGGGCAGAGCTTCCAGTTCACACCAGTCACTTCTGTAGTTCCACCTTTCCAGCCTAAGGCAGACTTGCTCTCTGCCATGCAGGCTCTTCCTTCCTACCCTCCCCAGTCCTGGAGAAACAGCACTAAGCATTGCTATTTCCTGGCCAAGGTGCCCCTTCCCAGTCCCTCCTCAGAAGAGTGACATCTGGTCCCCTCATCCCTGTAGGTGTTGACCGCAGTGCGCCTACCCCTGCACCAGGAACCAGGCATTAATTCAAGCCAGCTCTCCCCCACCATGGCTGACTCATCATCACCATGCACCTGGCCCCAACCAGGCTCCACCAGCCCACCCCCACCCAACAGCCCAATTCTTCCCTAAGCAAGGGTCCGACTCCACCCAGTACACAGAGGCAAACACGCCCCCGCACATAAATCCTCATGTGTCTTTCCAGTTCGTTTCAAAATCCAGATTGGGGTGGGAGCATTTGCTAAGGGGCCTGGTCCGAGAGGACAAGTACAGACAAGAGGCAGGTCGGCTTTCGATATTACTGGGGAGGATGGAAGCATGATATGACACAGGAAAAGCAACCCCCACCCCACCCCCCGCCCCCAGTAGGCCTGACAGCGCCAGGGCTGGGGCTGGGGTCGCAGTGAGGCGGCAGTTGGCGCGAAGGCACCGATCTCTGCTCACTGCACTGAGGCAGTGGCTCTAGGTACCGGTGCCTGCTCCTGGAAAGAAGGCAATGAGTGCCCGCCCGCTGGCCCCGCCACCGCCCTGATAGGCGCGGGCTCTGCATGCACCCGGGGCTCCGCACGCATCTCGGGCTGACCAGCCTGGGAGGAGGGCATCAGGGCTCCGGTGGAGAGCCCCTGGGGGCCAGCCAGCACCACCTTAGAGGCTCCAGGACCGAGGATGGAAGCGCGAACCGCACGAGGCTCTCAGCCGCGAAGGGCTCACCTTCCCTTAGCCGGACCAGACTGGGGCTGCTGCTGGAGTCCCCTGGGTTCCCTCGTGGCCATAGGAAGGGGATAAGGGAAGAGGATAGCTACGGGACTTTAGGTCCTCCAGCGCTTCTGCCCACCCAGCCGTAAGGGCGCGCCACACCCCATCTCCACCGCCCAAATGAGGACCCAGAGCTTAGAAGGGAACGGTTTGGATCAAACGCCCTCTTTACCCCAGAAATTCTCCCCACCCTAGACCTGGACCCTCACTGATGCGCCAAGAGAAAAGCGCCCGAATACTCGAGGTTCCAGGAACCTGGGTGGGGACCGGGTGCACGTCCTCCCAGGCCAACGCGGAAGGGATCAGAGTTCCCGGGAATCAAAGTTGCCGCGCATCCGGCTGCAGGGCGCAGAGCGGGGCGCCGGGCCTGGGCGGGGGACACTGGACAGAAAGAGGGCCCCCAGGGCCCGCCGCGGGGGATGGCCACGTCGGGAACAAGTGCCTTGACTGGCGATCGGCGCCTGCGATCTCGACCCGGCGGCTTCAACTTTCCTGCCGGGCGGCGGGCGAACCGTGCGGGGAAAGGAGGAAAGCGGACAGAGAAGGGGCGGTGCGCGCCTCGGGGTACCGTGTGCGTGTGCGGAGCGGCGCCGCGCCGCGCCTCGGGCTCTGCTCTCCGCCGGATCGGCCCCCGCCGGCCGCCTGCTCGGGCTCTGGCCACCGCCGCGTCTGGTTGCCGGCGCGAAGGCTCATCCGCGGCGCGCTGGCCGCTCCGGGGTCCCCTCGGGCCGCTCGCCGGCTGCAACTTCAGGCGCGCGGCTGGCTCGGGCCAAGAGCGCCCCACACGTCCCGATTCTCCGCACCCCCGCCCTCCATTCCGGGAGCCGGGCCGTCCCGCCCCGCCCGGCTCAGAGCCTGGCCGCCGTCGGACGCGTCCTCTGGCAATGCATCGCGCCCGCCGCCCGCGCCCCTCTCTCCAGAGCCGCCGCCGCCGCTCGAGTCGGCGATCAACTTTCCCTCGTTCCCTCCGCCCAGCTCGGCCCCCGCCCCAGACCCCGCCCCCCGACGCGCCCTCCCTCCCGCACCTCCGCCGCGCCGCGCCCCGCCCCACCAGCCCGCCGCCGGCCCCCGCCGGGATGGACGGCCTGGACCCCGGCCCTCGCCCTGTCTGGACCCCCGGGAGCCTCGCGGAGCCCCGCTGGGCGCTCGGGGCATGAATATTTCAGTGCTGGCGGAGCTGCCCTCTGCCGATGTCATGGCACCGGCTGCTGTGGCAACTCAACGAATCCCCCAAAGGGGCAGAAAGGAAGCCCGCGGAAGCGGCCCCAGGTGCGTGCAGGAGCCGTGCCCGCAGGGCCGCGTCCCGCAGAGGGGTGCGCGGAGGGCTGGGGGCTCCGCCAGCCTCCGACCGGCTCGCGGACTCCGCGCCTCCAACCGAGCGCGGAAACGCTCCCGGGAAGCCGGAGCGAGCGAGCGAGAGGGCGCTCAGCCTAGGTGAGCCCGCGCCATCTGTTGGCTTTAAGCGCCCCCTCTCTGCTCCCAGAGTCGCTGAGCGGTCCCTCTAGTCCTTGGAGCCTCTTGGCCGACACTTGGCTCTCACCGACTCCCTTTGCCCACCCCGCTCAGGCGCGGCCACCTGCGCCCCCTCCCACGCTCGAGCCCTGAACGCCTCCGGAGGCTTAGCTGGGGACCCCAGCTCAAAAGAGGCGCTGGAAGTGCCCCGGGTGCCCTCACCGTGCAGGTGACCTGCTGCAGCTCCTGAGTGATGGTCTCCCAGCTTCTTCCCGCACGCCTTTGGGGCGGGAGACCACGACTTTGAGACAGCTGGATCCAGGGTTGTTCCCTGCCCTTGATCTTCACTTCCCCGGGCTAAACATTCAGAATTTTCTTTAACTCTTCCTCCCGGGACAGGATTTCTGAACCTGTCGCTGTGCTGGTAAGCATGTTGACAGTGGCTGCCTGAAGTGAGACTCTGGGCTGAGAGTCTTCGTGGGTATCAAGCCATTCTGCCTTCAAACAGGCTTTCTGCTCAGCCCTGTCATTACCCCAGGTTCGCAGTGAGAAAGCAGGCTTCAGAGGGTCAGTGACTTGTACCTGTGGTGGACAGACACAGGAACCAAACCAGAATCTCTCTGATTCCAGAGCTCCAGTCTTCAGCATTCACTCATTCATTCATTGTATTTGCTGCTGTGTGCTAGCTCACTGAAATAGGTTCCCAGTGCATGGCCCTGTGCTTCATGGAGCCCTTCTAAAAGGGGAACCAGGCTTAGTCAATGAAACAAACAGGTAAAATTGCAGCCAGAATCATTCTAGGAAGCAAGTGCTTTAATAGTACCTGGGAAATCTTTTCCGGTTGGGGAAGACTTCTTGGAGGAAACCAAGCCAAGCTCTGAAGGATGAACAATGGAGAGAGAGGAGTTTGGGACAGGCAAAACCTCGTGTGCAAAGCCCAGTGGTGGAAAGGAGCTGACATATATGAGGAAGTGAAAGGAAGCCAGAAAAGCTGGAGTGCAGAGAGGGTGGGGTGCACACACAGTGAGTGTAAAGCCAGAGTGAGCGCATGGATCCCCTGGGCAGGGTGAACTGGTCCCCATCAGGGGTTGTTCTTTATCCTAAGAGAGAAAGTTGCATTTGGCTTTTTTTTTTTTTTTTTTTGCGGTACTGGGGATTGAACTCAGGGGCATTCTACCTTTGAGATATACCCCCAGCCCTATTTTATATTCTTTTATTTTGAAACCAGATATCACTAAGCTGCAGAGTGCCTCACTAGGTAGCTGAGGCTGACCTCGAACCCGGATCCTCCAGTCTCAGCCTCCCAAATGCTGGGATTACAAGCATGCACCACCATGCCCCGCTTAAGAAAGTTGCATTTGGGTGCTAGGGTAGATGCTGAGTGTTGTGATCTGATTTATAATCAGAAAAACAGGGAATGGATTGGAGATTAATAGATAGCCAAAGAAGATTGCTTCTGTTTAAAAATCTACTTGTCAAATACTCCCTGCCAGTACATTTTCTAAACCAGGGGTTTAGCAAACTGCTGCCCATAGGTCACATAAGTCCCATTGCCTGTTTCTGTAAAAAAAGTTTTATTAAAACTAAAGATTGAATAATGCACAGGCATACCTGTCTGGTTATGACTTCTTTTATACTATGACTGACTGCAAAGTTAAGGTGTTGTAACAGACTGCATGGCCCACAAATAAAAAAATATTAACTATCTGGCCCTTTATGGAAAAAAAAATAGCAAGCCCTGTGACTTCAGACACTGAGGCTGTATCAGTGAACACACACACATGTACACACATGATTCTAGCCCTGGTGGGGCTCACTTCTCTATTAGGCTGTCGGTTCCAGAGCCTGGAATGGGGAGAGAAGGAGTGTGGTGTTCAGGAGGTGAGTCTGCAGGACTGGCAGAGGGAGTAACTGCTGGGTGAGACAGAGATTAGTGTCCAGACCCCCATGCCTCTGGCTTGTGGAAGCAGAGAGATGGGGTGCTATATCCTGAGAAGGGGCTCTCAGGTGGAGAGCCACTTGCGGAGATGTACACAAGTTCCGGTGAGCCATGCTGAGTGTGAGAGACCTGTGCAGGGAGGAGTGGAGACAGGCAGGCTGCTGGACAAGGGACCTGGAGCAATGGTCTTATGTGCCCCACATTGTCTTGGTTTTAGACTGGGTGATGGAGCCAGGGGCCAGGAGATCTGGGTTCTAAGCTCTTAGTGCAGCTGGATGCTGGCCCCTTTTGGCCTAATGTTCCTCATTCATAGAATGAACCCATCGTGGTGGTGCACGCCTGTAACCCCAGTACTTGGGAGGCTGAGACAGGAAGATTGCAGGTTCAAGGACAGCCTCAGCAAGTAGTGAGATTCTCATCAACCTAGCAAGAGCCTGTTTCAAAATAAAAAAATAAACAGGGCTGGTGGTGTCGCTGGGAGGTAGAATCTTGGTTCAATCCCCAGTGGCAATGGATTAAATAAATAAATAAATAAATAAATGTTCTCCAATGCTTCTCCAACCTATCTTTCTTTCTTGTTTTTTACCCTCTCTTCTAACCTATTACTCCCCAAACTGTCAGCAACCATTTTACACACAAATAAAACTGCACTAAGCTCGAGGAGACCTTCCTCTCCTCGGATGTGGACATCATGCTTCTGTTCATAGGGTCCCTTGCCAGCCACTTGGTTCCACAAGCATTTGCCAAGTGCCCATTCTGTGCCAAGTCCTGTGCTAGGAATTGGGGTGTCAGGCAAGGTACAACCAGAACCACTCTGAATCTATAACAGGAAATTTTTAAAAATTGGTCATACTGCAACAAGAACTGAGAATTCAAAAAAGATGATGAGGTAGCCCAGAATTCAGTGACAGCAGGTAGGTGCCACCAATACTGGGCTGGAGGGACGAAAGGCTGGAGCAGAGAGGTTCAGGGTCATATTGTGGAAGATGAAACCATAGCCGACCTATGTGGTGGGGGCTGGAATCACAAAGGAGACACAGCTACTGTCAGCATGGCTAAGTGTGACGGGTGGATGGATGGATGGATGGATGGATGGATCTGGCTTCTCCCCTCCCCCAACACTCTCATGTCCCACCAGGCTGCTCCCACCAGAAGCCAGCAGACCTGGGAGCTGGGGAATCGACACTGCAGGGTCAGAGGGAGGATGGATCTGAGGGCACACATTGAGACCCAGACGGGAATAACATCAGCCTGTCTTTGAGGCACTACCGGTCCAAGAGAGAGGCAGACGTATAAATCAATTATCATCTAGCAGCAGAAGTGTGACAAAGGACAGCAGCAGCCCAGTGGAGAGAGGGATGACTCATTCTCAAGAAGTTGAGTCCAGAAAGTCTTCCTGCACCAGGGGACATCAGAACCTGGTTTCTTTGCATGACTGGGAATTGCACAGACCCCAAAAGTAGAGGGTCCTCCAGCTCTAGGAGTCGGGGGACTTGGGGTCCTGGAGGTGAATGGCAGTGTTGCTCTTCTGCACATGTAGCAGCTGATGGCGGGATAGTGGCCCTGGCAGAGACCCAGAGCCTGGGGAAAGAGTTCAGCCTCTACCTCTGAACCGCATCTTGGAAAAGTGCCTTCTTATCCCTAGGAGACAAATCCCTGGAATCTTAGCCTTCCTCCCGTTCTGGGGTTCCCACTCCATAGCCATTGCAGGATTGTTCCACCAACAGCTCCCGATGTTTCCCCCCTCCTTTTCCTTAGAAAACTCCTTCCACTCTCCCAAGTCCCAGGCATCCAGAAAGGGGGCCTGTGTGATAAAGAGGTACCTCTTGCCACCTTTGTGGTTTGGGACACGTCCCTTAACATCTCCAAGCCCTGGTTTCCAATTCTGCAGTTCTGTTCATAGGGTCTCCTGCCAGCCACTCTGATTCCACAAGCCTTTGTCGAGTCCCCACTCTGTGCCAAGCCCTGTGCTAGGAACTGAGGTGTCAGAATGGGGCGTGACCGGGCCTCTCCTGGGGTGGATGGAGTGTGAAAACATGCTGGTGGCCCCAGAACTCCACAGAGCTACTACCTGCCCGGGACTCAGCATCATCCCTCCCCGTCATCCTGGGGTGCACCCTACCATGCCCAGTGAGGGATAGGACCAGCACTCTGTTGAGGATGGGGTCATAAATCTCCCCCAAAAGCTCATGTGTTGAAAGTTTGTCCCCAGCTGATGGTGCTACTAGGAGGTGGTGTTTCCTTTAAGAGATGGGGCCTAGTTGGAGGAAGTTAGGTCACTGGGGGCATGTCTTTAAAGAGGATATTGGAACCAGACCTCTTCTCTCTTGCTTCTTGGACACCATGGAGCAGCTCTGGTCCCCACCATGATGTTCTGCCTTACCACAAGCCCAAAGCCATGGGTCAAATGCCCATGCACTGAAACCTCTGAAACCATGGGTCAAAAATAAACCTTTCCTACTTTAAAATTGTTTATCTCAGGTGTTTTGTCACAGGGTCAGCAAGCTGATTAAAGTATCCTGCTTTGATTACAAAAGCTAAGGTGGTTGGGTGTGGTGGCACACATCTGTAATCCCAGTACTTGGGAGACTAAGATAGGAAGATTGCAGGCTCTAGGCTAGCTTCAGGAACTTAGAGAGACCCTGTCTCAAAATAAAAAGTGAAAACAGGCAACCTTGAAGAGAGTCTCAAAGTTTAGAAATCATTAAGAATAGTTTAGAAGATACTCAAAGCACCAAGCCCTGACAACAGGGCCCCTGAGGCCTGACCTGGGTGTGTTCATGGCCCCCAGCCTCCTCTAGTTCCTATCTGTTGTCTGGGCCTATACTCCAGCCTTCTAGTTGATTCTGCAACCCAACACCCTCCACCTAACAAGTAAATTCATTTTCTGCCTCAGTTAGGCAGAGCTTTCTATTGCTGGCAATGGTAGAACCCTGACTGGTGTGGACCATGTGAAGATCTTGCCAGTGATCGCTGGGGAGTACAGGATGCTGGCGTTGCTCAAGTGCCTCCACCTCTCTTTGATCAAAATTAAAAAGGAAAGAGAAAGAAGTGTTATACTGACCCATTCCAGGGCCTCTTGTCCAGGTGTCTCCTGCAGCTGCATCTCTGCAATGGCTTTGTCTTTCATCCAGAAGCACATTTGATGTTAAGACACGCACAGGCAGGGCCCATGTCTCTGTTCATTTCTCTAATGCCCATTCCTGGAGGGCTCATGGTGTGCTGAGCTCTGGGCTACGTACTGAGGACACGGAGAGGCCTATGACATCAAGCTGACCCTCAGAGGAAGCTACAGTCCAGTTGGAGAGACAGAGAAAGAAACAAGCAAACGGGAAGCAGGAAGGCGATGCCACTCTTGAGGCCAGGCTCAGGCTCAGTGGTGACAGAGGGGGCCTTGGAAGATGGTCACCCTGCAAGATAAAGCCAGCAAGGGCACTTGAGGTAGAGGGGACTTGGGGAACCCAAGACATGTGGTAGTGGGGCTGGACAAGGAGCGTGCTGGGCAGAGGTGAGAGACCAGTTTCTGGTCTTAGGAGGGGAGCAAGGGCTGGACCATGAAGGGCCAGGAGGCCATGCCAGGGGCCTTGGGTTTCCCTGGGCAGGTGATGCTGGGGGTAGAAGGAGTAGGCTTGGCAGCAAAGACACTCAGCAATGGGAAAACATGGTGAGTGGGAGTGGGCCGGAGGGGTGGAGGGTTGTTCTCCCAGCATGCCCTGAGCTGACTTCCTGGAGGAAGAGGCATCTTCCCTTCAAGGCCTTTTTGTTTTGTTTTGTTGTTGTTGTTTTCTTTTGGCACTGGGATTGAACCCAGGACCTCTTGATTTCCAAGCACATGCTCTACCACTGAGCTACATACACCTCAGCCCTTCGATGTCTTTGCATCCCAGATGCAGATGGCAGGCTGGCTTGCTAGTGCTCTCAATGCATAAGGAAGGAAAGGAGGGAGGGAACTGAAATCTGTGGCTTTACACATGTCCGGCCTATTGAATCCCTTTGGGTTGGATTGGACCCACCTTGGCATTCCAGCGTCTCTCCCTGGGGAAGAAAAGCAAGATGAAGGGCTGTGATGCACCAGATGAGGATGTAGTGGACCTGGGCCTTAGCCAACTTGTCCGAGCCTCAGTTTCCTCAACTGCCAGCAGGCATGAGAGCCCCTGCCCCCCTCTGAATACCTCCCAAGATGGTTATTCAGGCCAAAAGAGAAAAACACATGTTCAAGTGCTTTATAAACTATAAAAACAAAACGACGCTCACAGACAAGCCTGTCCTCCCCGCGAGGGCTGTTATTTTCAATGCACATAAATGCCTCTCCTCTGGGTGTCCTGTGTCACGGCGTCCCTTCCCCTCAGCTGGTGGAAAGCTGTTCTTGGCTTCCTGCTGGTGTCCCCAGCCCCCTCGCCCTCTCCCAGGGCGGCACCTGCCATCATAAAGCAAACACGTGTGCTCCTGAGCTTGGTTTGTGGGCCCTTGGAGCCTGGCACAGCTGTGGCGGGTGGCTCAGCTTGGCTTGTGCAAGAGCAAGGCCGGGAGGCTGACAAGGAGTCTGGGGCCACCCCTCTGCAGAGCCCAGGGCTAGCGGGGAACCCTGGGGGCCTGGGGTTCCCTCGGCCAGGCCCCAGCAGCTCGGCTGTCCCCGGCACTACCTAAGGAGCCTGCCTCCCTCCTCACGCTCCTGCCCTGCTCCCCGCTTCCCAGGCCCATCATTTATTTATAAGGTGTTCATAGAAAAATGGATGACGAAAAGTTAGAAGCTAATTAAAGCTGGCACAGATTGGCACACGAGGGCATGAATTATGCATTGGTGCAGAACGGTGGTTGGTGGCAAGGCCTGGCACCGGGTGCCCTGGGCACCAGGAGGAAGTGGGCCCTGGGGCCCCAGCCCTGCCTTGGTCCACCTGCTTCCTCTTGAGCCAGGGCCCTCTGCCTTTTTCAGGGATAGCCTGGGCCTCATTGGCCACTGGCCCTCAGAGGGCCAGTCCTGTCCACATTGCCCAGCATGTCCCAGCTGTAACAGACACCAGCACTGCACACAGACTGGACTCACACCGCGGAAGCCCCGCCTGGCTCTGCAAGCATGTGTCTGGCCATCTCCACAAAGGCAGGCAAGGCTGGGCTTCCAGAAGGGTAGGATAGAGGAGGAGGCCTAAGGTTCAGAACATCAGAACTGGAAGACCCCATTCCAAATCATGCAATCCCAACCTCACAATATACTCACAGACGGAGAACCCGAGGCCCAGAGAGGGACAGGTTCTATACCAAGTCACACAGCAAATAATAATAATGCTAGGGTTTACTTAAAGCTTTTGTGCCAGACACTGTTCCAAATGTTTCCCATGGGTTATCTCATTTGATCCTCACCTGAAAAAACACTCTAATTATCCAAACTGACAGGTGGGGATATCAGGGTAGCAAAGAAATGTGAAGGCAGCTTGCCCAAAGTTAAGGGTCTGTGGAGGGGAAAAGCCTGCAGAAAACTAAATCTGCCTCCAGGCTCTGCCCCTGCAGGCAAGGGCAGTGGGTTCAGCCCTGACCACACTTCAGAGGCCACTGGCTGTAACAATGGGATCTGAACTTCAGGTCCAAATGGGCTGACACCTGGACATGGCATTCTCGAAAGCTCTGGGGTAATTCGAAGTGCAAAGGAAAACCACTGGGGTGTCTAGGGTGGATTCTGACCCCAAAAGTCATGGGTGTGAGTACTTGCTCTGGCCATCTCTCTCTATGACTCTCCAGTATCGGGCTTAACCTTTTGGGACCTCAGTTTCCTCATCTGTAAATGGGGATAGTAATAGTATGGCTTTAGCCAGGCATGGCGCATGCCAGTGATCTTAGTACTTGAGAGGCCGAGACAGGAGGATCACAGGTTTGGGGCCAGTCTCAGCAACTCAGCAAGGCCCTTAACAACTTAGTGAGACACTGTCTCAAAATGATAAGGGCTGGGGCTACAGCTCAGAGGTAGAATGTCCCTGGGTTCAATCCCCAGCTCTGCAGTTGGACTGTTTAGGTTTGGCTCGAATCCTGACTCTGCACCTTGGGCAGATTGCCTGATTCATCTTTACCTCCGTCTGCTCATCTGTAAAATGGCGACATTTCTAGGGATTGTGAGTACCGAGTGTACTCGTGAGTGCAAAGTGGCACCTGGCGCATAGTAAGTACTCATGGAAACGGGAGCCATAATCATTAGCCATCCTAGGACTGGGGAACTGGCTCCTCCTGGTCCACAGGGCTGTGGCCAGGATCAAATGACCATGTGTATGACAAAGAGACTGTGTGCACAGTGGACACCTCGACAGGCCATCAGTCAGAAGAGACTGGGCCTCCTGGCTGCTGTCCTGGGCCCAGACTCTGTCTCCGAGCACACAGGAGACAGGAACACATCACGATCACAAACATTTCAGACCACGTGGACAGCCGCTGTTCGGCATTTGGTGCACTCCTTTCCAAGGAACGTTCTGTGCACATATGGAAATATCTCGTTTTTGGCTGGGAGCAGGGATGCAAGAGAGAGTCATCGATCACGGCACACTTCTGTACTTTTGACTTTTGAACCATATGAATGGCTGAATGTGAAAATAAATATAAAGGGTATGCTGCAGGCAGAAGGAAAGTGATCCCAGATGGAAGCTGGGACATTCGGGGAGGAAATAAGAGCGACACAGAGAGAGAGAGAGAGATGTGGGTAAATACAAATGAGTTTGGCTGCAGAAAACAATAAAACTAATGTTTAAAATATATATAGAGAGAGAATTAAAATCCACGACACAATCGCACATGAGCCAGGAAGGGGGCAAATGAGTGAGAATGTTCTAAGGTCCTTGCATTATCTGAGAAGTGGGTAAACATGTG
Organism: Graphiurus murinus; assembly: GCA_004027655.1. Lineage (NCBI taxonomy): Eukaryota > Metazoa > Chordata > Mammalia > Rodentia > Gliridae > Graphiurus > Graphiurus murinus. Next base: position 38,032 of record PVLC010012448.1, read on the forward strand.
AATATATGGTAAACATAATAAATCAAGGAGGCCCGCTCCGTCTGCTAGCTAACCCTAGAGGAAGGGTAATTGGATGTATCCGTAACCAGTCAGTAGAGGGGAAGTAGAACAATGAAGTGTTTCATACATGTGCATGTGCTAAAATTTTAAAGCATTGCTGTTTATAAATAGAGTCATGATGCACATGTTGTTCTATAACTTTTTTCTCTCTTAAGATATGTCCTCTGGCTCTTTCCACATTGGTGCAGGGAGGCTGTACCTCCCTCTTCCTCTTTGCTGGTGGATATTCCAGAGACTGAGGGTGATGGCAGAACATTAAACTGTCAGGCCCTTGACCGTTCAGGTCACACAGCCCCCAGCGGCCATGAGTGCAGTCCACAAACGTGGAGAAGGCGGGGCGCATAGACACGTGTGCAGTGTGGATAGCACAGTGAGCAAGACCCTCTCTCTTTAAGCTCTAAGCCCCCAATATGGTCCAACCTGGTCCCACGGGTCACACACTGGAAAACCTAATGTCTATTTTTTTTTTTTTTGCGGTACTGGGGATTGAACTCAGGGGCATTCTACCTCCGAGCTACTCCCCCAGCCCTATTTTTTATTCTTTATTTTTGAAACCGAGTCTCACTAAGTTGCGGAGTGCCTCACTAGGTAGCTGAAGCTGGCCGCGAACTCAGATCCTCCGGTCTCAGCCTCCCGAATGCTGGGATTACAAGGGTGCGCCACCACGCCCGGCTCCTAATGTCTATTTAAAAAAAAAAAAAAAGGACAGCCTTTGGCCACCCAGTCTCCCATCTCTGGGCCCCTTTGTGGTCAAAGCACCCTGGAAAAGAGCTGGCTCTCATTTTGGTTGCAGGCTCAGAGAACAGGCTGCCATTGGGTATGGTCTGTACATTGCTTTCTGCTACATGTAAGTCTTCCTCAGACCACCTCTCTGAGTCACATAGTGACAAAGTCACTATTCCCTTTGCAATTCTGGTGTCTATAAAAACACACGGAGGAGAAAGTCTTCGTTTGGCTACTACCTCTTTAATGTTTGATAATCCTTCTTCTTGAACCAGAAGGGATCAGGCCTTCTGTTCAGCCTCTGGCAGGCAGCTCTGGCTGTATTTAATAGTATTGTTTTGTTATCATTACATTTATTTTGATAGCAATCTTTCACTGATTGCAATTAGTACTATATATTTTTTATTTACAGTGGGATAAAAAGATTTTTTAAATACATTTTAAGAGTTTAAAAGTAAGGGATTAAAATTTAGATTGGGTTAATAACAATACAGTTGGCACACAGGCAGGCTAAACTTGGTAAATGTCTGAAGCCAATGATTGCAATGAGGAGGTCTTGACCTAAAGAATCAGATTGAGCATCTTTGTATCCTTGTAGATTCAATCCCCCAATCCCTGTGGATCAGGCCAAGGTGCCTTTTCAGGCATGACCCAACCTCTCTTCTCTAGCAAGCCTCCATCTCAACTGCAAAATACACAGATACACAGAGTGCTGCACTCTTTATAGTGGGGGTTGGGGGAGTAAGAGAAGAAAAAACCTACATGTTCCTCAACAGGAGAACGATTAAACAGACCACACTTTTGTGTATGTGTGTGTGCGGTGCTGGGGATTGAACCCATGGGCGTTCTACCTCCAAGCTACACCCCCAGCCCAATTTTTTTTAAATTTTTATTTTGAAACAGGGTATTGCTAGGTTGATGAGAGCCTCACTACTTGCTGGGACTATCCTGGAACCTGCGATCCTCCTGTCTCAGCCTCCCAATGACTGGGATTATAGGCATGTGCCACCATGCCTGGCTAACAGACCATACTTTGATTCATCAGTTCTATGAACTACTCTGCTCTTTGAACATTCCCATCCCCTGACCTGCTTCTACAATCCTCTCCCCTATCACTGCCCACTGCCCTTCCCTCCTCTCTGCAGAAACCCATTGTTAGGAATCCTTCCACCTCCTAGACCCTACACCCTTGGCTTCCTCTGATCCTCAGAATCCTCACTCTCTGGATGACTCCCTGCATCTGTGCATAGCATGGAAATTTTAGTGGTCTTTTCATATTATGTCTTTCCTAATCAGGTTATAAGCTTCCAGGGGGCAGGGGCCCTCTGAAGGTGCACTGTGTGTGTTCAAAGGTGCACTGTACAGGGCCAAGCAGATGTAACATCAGGGGCTGAGGGGTAAGAGAAGAAAAAACCTACATGTCCCTCGACAGGAGAATGATTAAACAGACTCCCATCTACTGAGCTCCTGTCATGGCCCGAGCACTCTAACTGCTCCACCCGATCCTCCCAACATCCTGGAAGTAAACCACTTCTCAGGGGAGAAAAGTGTGGCCTCAAGAGGTTGAGTGAACTGGCCAAGGTTGAACAGCTGGAAGGCAGCTGGATGACCTCCAAGTCCCATGGAGATCCTTCCCCAGAGTCCTGCAGAGAGCATGGCCATCGAGGACCAAAGCCATGTCAAGGCAACCTTGGGAGACAGGGAGCTGTTACCTGGGGCATCCTGAAGACTCTGAAGACAGACCAGCTGCTGTGGCCTTGCCCTGCACCAGGCAGTTGGGAAAATTCCCAGCAGGTTCCCATTCCCTGGGGGAATCCAAATCTGCAGTGCATGGCGCCACCTGGAGGCTAAACAGCACATGGCATCTTCCCCTTGGGCCTGGGCTGGGAGCTTTGGAGGATGGACTGAGGGGCAACTCCTAATATGTAGTGGGCTGGTAGTCTCCAATTACATCAGTTGGTCACCATTTCCACCCCAGCTCCCCCATTCCTGGCAACTCTGGGTCTCTCCCTCGCCATGCTTCTATCACAAATGTTAATTGAAAACCTTGCATAGGTCTGGTATACTTATGGGCTCATTTGGGGACTGGGAGCCTGGACACTTGGGTTCTGTCTCTGCCCAGCCACTAGATGGCTGTGTGACTCTGAGCCAATCACTTCCCTCTCCAGGCCTTAGCTGCCTCCCTTGTAAAATGCAGGTTACAATGAGGGATGACAGAATGGGGACTGGAGTCAGGCAGACCCGAGTTTGAATCTCTGCTGCACCACTTCCTTGCTCTGTGACCTTATGGGCAAGTTCTTAAGTTCTGTGTGTCCCACTTAACTCATCTGTAAAATGGATTGATGCTGCCCATCCAAAGAGTTTCATTATCAAGATGAAATTACTGCTAATAAATGTATATAAAGTGCCTAGGTCAGAGTCCTGCTCCCTTTTCCTCCACTCCCTCAAGTTTTAAAACAAAGTCTCAGGGCTTCCCTACCCTTCTCCCTAAGAAGAGTCCAGATCAGACTCCTGATGCTCACACCTCACATAGGGATCCTGCCCACCTGCACCAGACCAGCGAGCACCCAGGAGCCCTGGTTTTTGGAATGATGCTCCTCTCCACCGAGGCCCAGCCAGTGCCCGGGGAGGGCTTCCTGCCTCCCCCTTCATGGTGTGGACCTACCCTACTGCCAATGCATTGTTGTCATGGTAAATGGCAACTATCCCATGTACAGTGTACAACTATAGCAGCTGTTCACGGTTACTCTGATATTGAAATTCTCAGGAACTAAAGAGAGCTGCCCCATATCCAACACAGTACAAAGTAGGAATGGGGGCAGAATCTCTGTACCTTTAGAAGATCTCAAGAATATTTGTAATTCCAGCTGAGACAGAGGCCTGGCTCCCTGCAGAGAGCAATACTGGTCACCTTCCTCCTGATACGTCCAGATTGGGGTGGGGAGGTGCCCACTTTTGCCATTTACAGGCTTTGTGTTTATTCCCTGAGCCTCAGTTTCCTCACCTGTGGGATGTGGGTCTAATCCCTGGCCTGTTTCCTTTCCCTATTTGTGAGATAAAGAGGCTGACAGTCCTGGATCACAGTGCAGCCTGTTCAGGCTCAAGGCGCTGTCATCATGCCCCCTGCAGCTCCCTAGGTGCTTCCCTTAGTGTTTGGGCACAGCAGGGCAAAGGACTAGCCAGCAGGAGGCCACGGCAAGCTCAGTAGACACCTGCCCTCGGCCCCAGCGCCTCACAGGGAAAGGAGCCGGCAGCTTCCCCAGGGTCATCGCAGCTTCCTTCTTCACCTGCCTCCACCTGGTTCTAGGAATGACCACAGCACTTAGGTGGTGCCTGCATCCCACCGCTGCACATCACACACATGCAGCATGCCACTTAATTCTTTCAACAAACTCTGTGGCCCCCACTTTAGGGACGAGAAAACCAAGGCTCAGAAAATGCAACACACCTATAATCCCAGTACATGGGAGGCTGAGATGGGAGGGTTGCAGGTTCAAGATCAGCATGCAGTAACTTAGCAAGACCCTGTTTCAAAATTTTTAAAAAATGTAATAGGGCTGGGGGTGTGCTTCAGAGGTAGAATGCTCCTGGGTTCAACTTGAAAGAAAGAAAGAAGCCGGGCGTGGTGGCGCACGCTTGTAATCCCAGCATTCGGGAGGCTGAGACTGGAGGATACGGGTTCGCGGCCAGCCTCAGCTACCTAGTGAGGCACTCCGCAACTTAGTGAGACTCGGTTTCAAAATAAAGAATAAAAAAATAGGGCTGGGGGTATAGCTCGGAGGTAGAATGCCTCTGAGTTCAATCCCCAGTACCGAAAAAAAAAAAAAAAAAAAAAAAGAAAGAAAGAGAGAAAGAGACGTTTAAATGGGAGAATCTGGATTCAAATTCAGATCTATTGGTCTCTCCAATGAGAATTATAATGTATACAGGGAAAAGATACAAATTACTGAAGGCATGTCAGGTGGCCAGGCACTTTGCAGACTTATTGGAATTATTTAATATTTACACTGTCCTTGTCAGTTACTCCAGTTTCACAGGTGAGGAGGCTGAGTCTCTGGGAGGACACGGAAGCTGGGGTCCCTCCCCTGCCATCCTGGCTGATGCCTTGGGAGTCGGACAGATTACAGTAATCAGCTAATGTCTGCATGGGGCTTTGAAGATGAAAAGCCCTCATTGAAAGTGGTAAGTATGATGATTAAGTCGGAAGGTGGAATTAGTTGCATGCAGGGAGTGGGGGGGGGGGCAGCCACAGCCATCAGGCTAGGATTAGTGACATGATGCTTACAAGTTGGAGTTTGGCGGCGAGCTAAGTAGGGTTTATAGCTCCTTGGTGCTGCACACACTAGAGAGGTTGAGTGACCCTGGGGGCCTGTGAAGCAGTGGTCACGCCCCAGTGCCAAAGGGATGGTGACATCCACAGACAACAAGGTTGACCCTCAGGTCCTTGCTATTCTTCCATCTGTACACCCAGCAGCCCAGCAGATACTCACTGAGGACCTACCAGGCCTCAAGTGTGTGCTGGGCACTGGGGATACAGCCAAGAATGAAGGAAGGCTCCTACAAAGCTCCTGGCCCAATGGAGGGGACAGATAGAACCATAATCATGTGTCAAGGAATTATTGTTATTTTTAAATTAATAACAGTATTGTGGCTGTTTTTATTTGCAAGGACTATTTTTAGAATAGTTTTAGATTTACTGCTAGTTGTACATTTAAAGTACAGAGATTTATCATATATCTCCTGCCCTCTCACATGCAGTATCCCCCATAGTCAACATCCCCCATCAGAGGGAGGCATTTCTTACCACTGACTAAGCTACCTGAAGATACTGTTACCATCGAGCATCCATAGTTTACATTGGGGTTTGCACAGTATGTTGCACTTTCTTTGGATTTGGACAAATGTATCTGATATGTAATTGTGGTTGTTTTAAATAAGGGCTCTTACATCTTAGTGATATAGACCAATATTTACAGATGCAATGATATAATACCTCAATTAGTAAGATGGGGTGAGGGGGTTGTGGAGTAGTAGACCAGCAAGATTGGACTTGAGTTGATAACCCTTGAAGCTGGGGATGGGTACATGGAATCCATGATAGTATTGTTTTCTCTTATAAATGTTTGAACGTATTCATAATAAAATTTTTTTGAAAAAACACAGGAGCAATCCAGGCATGGTGGAACACACCTGTAATCCCAGTACTCAGGAGACTGAGACGGTAGGAGGTAAGATTGCAGGTTCAAGGACAGCGTCAGCAACTTCGAAGACTTGCAGCAACCTAGTGAGAACTTGTTTCAAAACAAAAGGAAAAAGGCTGAAAGTGTAGCTTGGAAGTACAATGCCCCTGCCTGGGTTCAATCCCCAGTGCCACAAAAGAGAGAGAGGAGCTGGGGGCGGGGGGAGACAGAGACAGCCAGGCATGGTGGCGGTGGTGCATGCCTGTAATCCCAGTACTTGGGAGGCTCAGACAAGAGGATCCAGGTTAAGGATC
>PVLC010012449.1:0-44209 GCA_004027655.1 Graphiurus murinus
TTTTTTTTTTGCGGTACTGGGGATTGAACTCAGGGGCATTCTACCTCCGAGCTATACCCCCAGCCCTATTTTTTATTCTTTATTTTGAAACAGGGTCTCACTAAGTTGCGAAGTGCCTCACTAGGTAGCTGAGGCTGGCCGCGAACCCCTGGATCCTCCGGTCTCAGCCTCCCGAATGCTGGGATTACAAGCGTGCGGCACCATGCCCGGCTTTCAAAGTATAAATTTTGCATTTCTTTTGTTAGGCATAGTCTAGCACTTTAATCTTGATTCTGTTGAAAATGGAATCATTTTCATAATTTCATATGTAGATTGTTCATTGTTGATCTTGTATTCTATGATCTTGCTTAATTCATTTAGTAATTCTAACAGTCTAAGTTGTTTGTTTGTTTGTTTGTTTTTGCAGTACTGGGGATTGAACCCAGGGGCATTCTACCTTCGAGCTATACCCCCAGCCCTATTTTTTATTCTTTATTTTGAAACCGAGTCTCACTAAGTTGCAGAGTGCCTCACTAGGTAGCTGAGGCTGGCCGCGAACCCGGATCCTCCAGTCTCAGCCTCCCAAATGCTGGGATTACAAGCGTGCACCACCACGCCTGGCTCAGTCTAAGTTTTTTAGTGGATTCCTTAAGGTTTTCTTTGTACAAGATCATGTTATTTGAAAATAGAGACTGTTTTCCAAAGAAGCTACACCACTTTGACCTTTCCCATCTGAACTCTTTTTATTTATTTCTCTTGCCTACTCGTCCTGCATAGATCCTCTGGTATACTGTTAAATAGAAGTGATGGGAATGAACAACTCTGTCTTATTTCATATCTTAGAGGGAAAATATCGAATAATTCACCATTAAATATGATGTCAGCTGTGGGGGTTTTGGGAGATACCATTAATCAGATAGAAAAAGTTCCATTTTAAGCCAGGCATGATGTGCATTCCTGTAATCCCAGAACTTGGGAGGCTGAGACAGGATAATTGCAGATTCAAGGCCAGCCTCAGCAACTTAGCAAGACCCTGTTTCAAAAACAAAAAATAAAACAGACTGGGGGTGCATCTCAGAGGTAAAATGCCTCTGGGTTCTCTCTCTCTCTCTCTCTCTCTCTTACTAAAACAGAGAGAAAGTTCAATTCTACTCCTAATTTGCTGATTATTTTTAAAATCATGAACTAAGTTGGATGTCTATTGTGATAATCATGTGGGTTTGGGGTTTTATTCTATTGAAGTGGTATATTAATTATACTTGGTCATCATGTATAATGCTTTTTATATGTTCCTAGACTTAATTTGCTACTTTTTTGCATATTCATAAGAGATAGTAGTCTATAGTTTTCTTGTGATGTCTTTGCTGTGGGTATCTGAGTAATACTCGCCTCATAGAATGAGTTCAGAACTTCTCCTTGTTCTTCTATGTTTTGGAAAAGTTTGTGAGGAATTGTCTTCAAGTTGGGTGGAATTCCCTTGCCATCTAGGCATTGGCTTTTTCCTTGTGGGTACCAAAAAAAAAGTTTTAATTTAATTACTAATTCAATCTTTTGTTACAGGTCTGTTTGAGTTGTCTATTTTTTTCTTTTTTTTTCCTTAAGTACCATTTTTATTGATTTTTTTTACATACACCCTTTATCCACACATGTATGTTTTATGAAAGAATTTTACAAAAATTCTCTTAATCAAAACTTGAGGAAGAAATTTCTTATTGAATTAGTTCAAGTCATTTGTATGTTTCTAGAAATTTGTCCATTTCATCTGTCATCTCACTTGAGATAGAATCATGCTACTTCATAACTATGTTTATTTTAGTAATGCCAGCAATAGTGTTCACTGTGTCACTTCTGATGCTAGTGATTGAGTCTTCCTTCTTTTTTTCTTAGCTTGTCTGGCTAGAGCTTTGTCCTTTGTGCTCATCTTTTTAAATAATCAGCTTTGGTTTACTGGTTTTCTATTCCCTTTTATTAATTTCCACATATAATATCCTCTTTTTTCCTTGCTTTAGATTTAGTTTGCTCTCCTACCTTCAGGGAAAAAGTTGGGTTAGGCTAATGGTTTCTTTTTAAAAAAAATAATATAGACATTTATATGTGAATTTTCCTCTAAATATTATTTTGGCTTCATCCCAAAAGTTTTAGTATGTTGTGTTTTCATTTTCATTCATTTCAAAGTAATTTCCCTTTTGACTTCTTCTTTGATCCATTGATTATTTAGAAGTCTGTAGTTTAATTTCCACATTTTGGTGAATTTCTCTAATTTCTTCCTGTTATTCCAATTTAACTCCACTATAGCCAGACATTATATTTCTTCCCTTTTAAATTTATTGAGGGCCGGGCGTGGTGGCGCATGCTTGTAATCCCAGCATTCGGGAGGCTGAGACCGGAGGATCCAGGTTCGCGGCCAGCCTCAGCTACCTAGTGAGGCACTCCGCAACTTAGTGAGACTCGGTTTCAAAATAAAGAATAAAAAATAGGGCTGGGGGTGTAGCTCGGAGGTAGAATGCCCCTGAGTTCAATCCCCAGACCCGCAAAAAAAAAATAAAATAAATTTATTGAGGTGTGTTTTATGACCTCACATATACTCTATCCATGAGAATGTTCCATGTGGACTTGGGAAAATTATGTCTCCTGCTATGATGGGTGGAGTATTCTGTAGGTATCTGTTAGGTGTAGTTGGTTACTAGTGTCATTCAAGTATTCTGCTCTCTTTTTGATCTGTGGTCCAATTCTGTCCATTACTGAAATTGGTATGCTGAAATCTCCATCTATGATTGTCTATTTCTCCCTTCAATTCTGTTGGGTTTTGCCTCCTCTGATTTGATGGTTCTGTTGTTAGTTACATATGTTTTTAATTGTTATATCTTCCTAATCGATTGATCCTCTTATTAAATGTCCTTCTGTAACATTTTTTCATTTCTTTTTATCATTTCTTATTTTAAGATCTATTTTGTCTGATGTTAGTATATCCATTCCAGCTTTATCATGATTGCTCCAAAGCTTTGTTTTGAAATGTTAAAAGCTCTGATGAACAATATGAGTCAGTGAAGAACTTGCATCTTTTCCTTTTTTCTTTCTTTCTTTCTTTTTTCTTCATATTTCAAACGAAATAGCTCACCAATCAATAACCCATCCTTGAGTATGAAGTATAAGCCACAACATGGAGATCTGTGTGGTTTGAAAACTCTCCTGTCTAGCTAGAGGTGTCTTCATGGAATTGGCTAATGTACTTTTATCCTCTCTACTTCATCCTCAGTAAATGAAAACCACATCCTTCTTTAAAGCAACTAGGGATCCTCATGACTAGGACTCTGGAGGTAAGGAAAATAAAAAGAAAGGAGATCAAGGAAAGTTTGTAAAAATCATAAAATATTTACTCTTGAACTCTTTTTCTGTGTGTGTGTGTGTGTGTGTGTGTGTGTGTGTGTGTGTGTGTGTGTGTTACTGGGGATTGAACCTACCTATGAGCTACATTCCCATTCCTATTTTATTTTGAAACAGGGTCTTAGTAAATTGCTGAGGGCCTCACTAAATTGCTGAGGTTGGCTTTGAACCTGTGATCCTCCCATCTCAGCCTCCCAAGTACTGGGATTATAGGTGTGCACCACCACACCCAGTTCTGGGACCCCTTTTCAAGTCAAAAAAGCTCCCTCAAGCGAGGCATGGTGCTCATGCTTGTAATCCCAGTACTTGGGAGGCTGAGATAGGAGGATCACAGGTTTGCTGCCAGCCTCAGCTACTTAGCGGATCTCTGCCAAAAAAAAAAAAAAAAAGCTCCCTCAATGTTGGGGTTCATTCACTGGCTCTGATCCCAACAGCACTCCCTGGTGATGCCAGTTCAAGACGAGCAGAGTGAGGCTGGAATACTGGAACCTTGATGTCTGTGTGCCTTAACATGCTCCTATGAGTACAGATTCAAAAGGAAAAAACACATTTTAAAAATAGACATAATTCCATTTTGAGCAAGGGTCCCTGTTTGATCTTTCCATGCATCTAAGCCCTCTTCTTATCCTGACGGATAAGTGACAGCCCAGAGACCCCCACCGGGTGAGCAACCTCGGATTCTGTGCCAGTTTCCCGTCACTACTTTGAGCTCTGAGTTCAGAGAGGTGAGGGTGGGTGACCTTTACCTAGCAGTGCGCCCGCATGTGTCCCTGGTGACAGTGTGTCTGAGTGCCCGGCACACCGGCAGTCTTCGGCATCTCCTCCTCACTCTTTCAACAACCAGCCAATTTGGTCTCAGGAAACCACTCTGCAGAGCTGGCTGGATTTCGAAGTCATTTTTAATTTTGTGACAAAGACAAATGTGCCCTGCGGGAGTAGTAAGTGGTTTTACTGGTGATATTAATGGAACCGTGACCTCTTCTGTATCTATGGCCCTACAAAACAAAATATGTTTGTATTATGTCAGGCAAGTTAATTCTTAGCCCTTCCTTCAAGCAAATTACAGAGGAAGTATACTATTAATAAGCCCAGAGAGTATTGTTGTTGTGTGTGTGTGTGTGTGTGCGCGCGCGCTCATTGTGTGTACGTGCGCCTGTGTGTATCTACAATCACAAGCTCATTTGCAAACACAGTAGATTTATAATGCCACTATTGACTGTCATCCAAATGATATGTTTTGAATTGTGTTTGCATGGCTACAAATCAGAGAAGTTCTGACATCTTTGAACAGAATTGCAGTAGACCTGGTACTGATACTAGAATCGGCTTTTAGAGGCAAATAGCTATAGTCAATTTAAGTGTTTTGAGGATCCAAAGAGACAAAGAAGAAGCTCAAAAGCTTTTTTTTTTTTAATACTGGGAATTGAACCCAGGTGTTTTGCCACCAAGCTACACCCCAGCCCTTTTTATTTTTTATTGTGAGACAGGGTCTCCCTAAGTAGCTCAGGCTGGCCTCAAACTTGAAATTCTCCTGCCTCAGCCTCCTGAGTTGCTGGAATTACAGGCCTGTGCCTAGCTCAAAGGCATATTGAATTAGCCTCTTATTTGTAATTGGCATTTTATTAACCTAGAAATAACTATACTGATGCTACTTCCTGCAGAAACTTTTTATGCTGGTATCCTTTGTTGAAAACGGTTGCTTAAGGAGACAGTAAATTAAATATGAAGGATTTACAGTTTAGTTAAATGGATAAAACCATTTCCTGGTGTTTGTGTTTACCTTGGGACCCACAAAGGAGACAAAAATATAGACTCACAGGAGGAAGGAAAGAAATGATCAAATCTCAATAGTCCCAGACTGAATGTCTAGCTCAGCAACTTCATTTAGAGGAAGAATTTAATGCTGATAGGAGTCCTTGTTTCTATATAATTAACTTTTCCTTTTTGCATATGTTCTCTGCCCATTGAGAATTTGAAATAATCACACAACTTTATTAATTGTGACAGTGAACATCTCATTCTATTATACAGGACAAAACCCAAAGTAAATCAAAAGCAAAATACATAGTTCTCATGTTAAAATAGATGGTGCTGTATGATTTGAGTTTAATAATTAAAATATAGAATATTACACAATTATTCTAAAGATATCGAAAAATACAGAAGATAAATAGGAAAATAAGTCATGAAGCTAACCACCAAAAGACAATCATGAATCACATCTCATGTATATTTCCAGTCTTTTTTCTATGCTATGGTGAGTCTGAGGTCAAGGCTCAGAAACCTGTTGGGAAGTCCATCCTTGTCTCTTACTACCTTCTGCTGCTTTCCCTGTAATCCTCAGTATCCCTTAGCCCACAGATGGCACAGCATTCTCTGCCTTTGTCCTTATATGGTCATCTTCCTATGAAAATGCTAGTCTGATTAGGTTAGGGGCCCACTCTCCTTCACTTACATAATTCCTTTCCAACGACTCAATTGCCAAATCAGGCCACATTCAGGAGTATGGGGGTGGGAGTCAAGACTTCAGACATCTTTTGTTGCTACTGCGCACAGTTCAACCCATCGCAACCTATTGCAGGCAACAGTCGCTGGCAGCTGCTTTTGTTTCTTCCCAATTCATTCTCAGCTCAGCACCAAGCAAGCTTCCCAATCTGCAGATCTGAGGGAGGACCAGCAGCAGGCGGCCCGTTGGTTCTTTCAGGTCTAGGTGGAGAGAGTCCATATTTCTTCTGGGTGTGTAAGGCTAGAGCTAAGTGAGGGAGATTAGAACACTGTGACTCCAGAAGAAATGGCTGCCTGAGGATGTCAGGAGACCAGCGGGACAGTGAAGCAGTTTCTAAAGCTGGGCGTGGTGGCACACACTTGTAAGCTGGGTGTGGTGGTGCACGCTTGTAATTCCAATACTTGGGAGGCTGAGACTGGAGGATCCGGTTCAAGGCCAGCCTCAGCTATCTAGTGAGGCCCTCCACAACTTAGTGAGACCCCGTTTCAAAATAAAGAATAAAAAAATAGGGCTGGGGGTGTAGCTTGGAGGTAGAATGCCCCTGAGTCCAATCCCCAGTACCGCAAAAAATAAAAATAAAAAAATAATAATAATATTAAAATAAATAAAAATAAAGGGATCTGAAGCTCATTCTGGTTCCCTGGGGGAATTACAGGGAAGCTGGAGAGAGGGGAAGGGTGGGAGGGGTGATGCCCCCTTGCCTCTGAAAGGGGCCAGATGCCATGCTTTAAAAGGACAAATTTGGGTGATAATTTGAAACCTCTTCCAGATCTCTTTGCAGGCACTTGCCTGTACTTTGCTCTCGAAAGATAAGCAGTGCAAACTACAGGAAGGGGCCTAATATGCAAGTGAAGTAAATGCGCTGCCTACACAGCTTTTCTGCCCTCCCACCCTCCCCCTGGCAGCTCAAACTTTCTTATTCATTATTAGCCTACCAGGAAAGGCCTAGAAAACCTTGTCACCATTCAAATGATAATGCTCTCTCTCACTTGCTAACTCCCCAAGTTTCCTTCTTGCACCTGGGACCTTGGGTTGTCCCAAGATCTGGGGGGCGGGGGGCTGGTCTTCTGCACTTGCTTGGCATAGCTGGGAAGCCACTCCTGCACTTCTGCAATTTTTTCCCCACAGTTGTCCCCCACATCTCCCTTGCATACTAGGGTGTCAGGGCAATACAATCGAAGACCAAGAACTGAATAAGAAATTAGACTTTATTAGAGAAGCCTTCTGTTTTCTGGGCAGAAACACAAAAGACCAAATTCAGAGACAAAGAATGTGAATTTACAAATTACTTCAAGGAAGGAAAGCGTAAGGGTGGCATCAGTGCCCAGGCTACCTCTCCAGCTACAGCATCTGTGTGTTTGTAGTTAAACCACTTACATATTTTTAAATTGTCTTTCTCACTCAGACACAGGGAGACCTTTTGTGGAGATGCACAGTGAGATACCCGACATTGTATATATGATGGAAGGAAGGGCGCTGGTCATTCCCTGCCGGGTTACATCACCCAGTATCACCGTTACTCTAAAGAAGGTAAAATTGGGCTCAGGGAGCTTTTGCTGCAAATGAAAATAATGATGTTCTAATCATTTTGTCTCTCTGGAATCATTTCCTTACAGGCATATGGGCTTTTCATAATTCCTTTTACTATGAAGTATAAGTCCTGTAAGTTATTTATACCTATACATGTATTTTTATAGGATAACATGATTGTGTCCTCCGCATAAGTCCACATGAATAATGAAGGAACTAAAATCATGAATTTTTTAATCTATTGTCTCAAATCCAGAGGTCTATAAATGTGAGTGAGGCTGATTCTGCCACGTACATAAATTAATAACTTGGCAGAGTGGTGGTTCACCCAGATTATTGCTGAAGACAGGACTGCCAGGAACGTTCCTGATCCTCCAGCTCTTGACAGGTGCCTGTTTCCTGCACACAGAGCCACCACCCTTGGTTCCAGGTGGGAAGTTCCCAAGTTGAGGAATTCCCTGTGATAAAAGGTATATCTCCTGCTAAGCACCCACACTTAGCTTCTTAGAAAAAAAGAGGAGAAAGAAGTCCATCTAGTAGACTCTTCGTCCCATGGAGTTAGAAGTTATGTGGAAAAGTAAAGAGATTGGGAGTAGAATCTAACACAGACAAACCAAAAACATGACATTTCAGCTAATTCATAACCAGAGTTAGGAATGCCATATGTGGTGGCACATGCCTGTAATTCCAGTACTTAGGAGGCTGAGATAGGAGGATCACAGGTTCAAGACCAGCCTCAGCAACTTAGCAAGACATTGTTTCAAAATGAAAAATAAAACAGGGCTGGGAGTATAGCTCAGATGTAAAAATGCCCCTGGATTTAATTTCCAATACCACCAAAACAAACTAACTGGGACTAAGAATTGGATAAAACTCCCAAGGTAGCACCCAGTACTGTGTGCACACACAGTAGGTCCTTGGAGTGTTTGGTGGTGGTGGTGATGGGGCTGGGGGTTGGAAAAGTAGAAGCTGTGCTTCTCAAGGTCACACATTGACCCCGATCCTGAAGGATGATGAGGTTGCGTCCAGTGTTCTTAATTTCACTTAAGCCCTCAATACAAACCACCATAGACAGGTTTTGGCTGCCACTATATCTGTGTCCTGTTGCCAGGAAATGTAAAATAGTTGGATTATAGGAGCTGGAAACACCAGAAGAGTTGAAGTCCTCAAGTGGTCAAGCAAGCACTCAGGTTCCCATGCTGCTGGGGACTGACTATGCTGAGGATCAGAGCCAGGACCCCCACTTCCCGGGCATCACTCCTACCCACTTCCCTGATGAGTTGGTTTGCATAAGAGGAAGAAAGATCAGAGAGGCTCCCAATGGAGGAGGCTGATGCTGGGGACTCTCACCACGCTGCCACTTACCTACCAGCAAACCAACAAGGAACCCAACCTCTGTCCACCCCATTCCCCACATTTGAGGAATGGGATATTATAGCAGTCCTGCTCCCACAGTCATTAGGAGGGCCAGATAAGGCAATATAGAGAAAGCCCTTAGATTGCCTATGACTGGCACAAGACAGGCCCAATTCAAGGGTCCACTAGTAGTATTTAACAATTTAATAGATATTATTTGACTTATTACCAACTTATGTTTTTGACTGCATGGCATTACTCCTCTCTGTTTAAGGTAATAATTGCAACATGATTAACATAGAAAACCCATGGAGACAAAAAAGCTCTCTCCTGTAAACCCTAGTGGCAGTAGGTTTTCTGTTACAAGGAACATTCCAAATTTACAGGTATAAAAATATGGAGCAGAAGCCAGGCAGTGGTGGCACATAACAGTAATCCCAGTTCTTGGGAGGCTGACACAAGAGGATCAAAGGTTCCAGGCCAGCCTCAGCAACTTAGTGAGACCATTTCGAAATAAAGAATAAAAAGAGCTGGGGAGTACTCAGAGGTAGAATGCTGCTGGGTTCAATTACTAGTACCAAAACAAAAAGTGAAGCAGGGGCAAGTTATCTACTGTTTTACTACCTAAGATCTATACTACGCCAGTTTTTAGAAAGGGGGAAAAACAGGTACAATTCTAAGAGAGATTTTGTTTTGGTGTGTACTAGATATTGAAAATATTCTAACTATTACATATGTATGCTGACGTGAAATTCACATCTTTCCCTTGCATTTCTCTTATTGTCCCTTGTTGAGTTGCTGGCCTGCCTTTCCTTCTGCCACATCTACTTTGGTGGCGCCCCTGTGAGGTGGAAGCAGGTCTCCCTGCAGTTTGTCCCTATTTTTGCTCTTGTCAGCAAAAAGCCAAGTTATTTTGTCAATGAAACAGGACCAGTTGCGGAACGGATAGAGTAAGAAACATCTCAGAGGAAATGTTAATATATTTTTAAGTTGTGCTGAGGAAATCTGTCAGCAAACCTTCCTCTCAAATTCGGCATGGGCTTGTTTTCACTTATTTTTTTAAAGTATCACATATTTCAATCCCTGACTTATGTCTTTTCTGAGTTTTTCCCGTAATTGTTTGTGCCAAATTAGAAGAGAAGGTCCTTTCCCCCACTGAACACAGAGCATTCCTAAGCTAATGGTTGGACTCTTGATTTTTCTAAAACATGAAAGGAATCCTTCAATTGATTTCAGTACTTCATAAACAGGATGTAATTAACTTAAACCCAGGCAACACGGGTAACACGTATCGATACGGACAAACTCACTGGGAGAAAGGCACTAGTGACTTTTGCGCTAGAACTTTCTGCCACTGGGTCACAAATCCAGATCCACAACTTCAACAAGCAACATAAATACCTGAAAAGTGAAGGAGAGAGAGGCAGAAACACTTTTTGAAAAGAGATAGAAAATGTTTCAAACATCTTTGGATGGTTGGTCTTTCCTTTATAATCTGTTGGAGGAAGGTAATTTGATTTTTTTTTTCCTTTTCCTTTTCCTTTTTTTTTTTTTTGCAGTACTGGGGATTGAACTCAGGGGCATTCTACCTCTGAGCTATACCCCCAGCCCTATTTTTTTACTCTTTATTTTGAAACAGGGTCTCACTAAGTTTCAGAGTGCCTCACTAAGTAGCTGAGGCTGGCGGTGAACCTGCAATCCTCCTGTCTCAGCCTCCCAAGTACTGGGATTACAAGCGTGTGCCACCACGCCTGGCTTTTTTTTCCTTTTCCAACTGAGGATAAATAAGCATGGTAGTCAGAGACTATACTTCTGAACTGGGGCTGGCAATTGGGCATCTAGGCAATTTGACTGGGCCAGCCTATGGAGCAATGATCCCAACCCTAATTCCAAGATGGAGTATTTCTACCATGGTCTTTGAAAATTAAGGTCAGGGAGCTGGACGTGTGGCTCGGATGTAGAGCACTAGTATAGTGTGAATCCCTGGGTTCCATCCCAGAACTGGAAAAAAAGAAAGAAAGAAAGAATGAATGAATGAAGCCCTAGATGTTGGAAGAAAGCAAAAAGAGAGAACTAAATCATGGGTTCTTTTCTTTCAGTGAGATTTCTTTCCATGTTTGGGAATACTCCTCGGCCTTTGAGAGCACTTCGATTCTAAATGTCCCCTGCCTCCAGCTGGCCCACAGCAGCTCCCTCCAGAGGCAGGTTGATGCTTTTCTCCTGATGCAGTAGGATTCTCCCATTAGCTCCGCAATCTTGGAGGACCTGGAGTTACTGACACTCCCTTTTGGACAGCCCCCTCTTTAGTAAGCCGTGCAAAATAGGAGCATAAAGTCATGACTTATTAAAAGTTTCACATGGGCGTGGTGGTGCACGCCTATAATCCCAGTACTTGGAAGACCGAGATAGAAGAATCACAGGTTCAAGACCAGTCTTAGCAATTTAGTGAGACTCTCAGTAACCTAGTTGAGACCTTGTTTCAAAAAATAAAAGGAGCTGGGCATGGTGGCGCACACTTGTAATCCTAGTACTTGGGAGGCTGAGACAGGAGAATCACAGATTCTCCTCGGCCAGCCTCAGAAACTTAGTGAGGCCCTCTGCAACTTAGTGAGACCCTGTTTCAAAGTAAAAGAATAAAATTGGGCAGGGGGTATAGCCCAGAGGTAGAATGCCCCTGGGTTCCATCCCCAGTACCACAAAATAAATAAATAAGTAAATAAAATTTAAAAAGCTGGAGTATGGATCAGAGGTAGAATGTCACTGGGTTCAGTCCCCTGTAACACACACACACACACACACACACACACACACACACACACACACACGCACACTCACTGCAGATGATAAAGATACATGAGGATAACCTATCAGCCCCACTGAAAAAATGCTCATTGATTTTTCTGTTGAGTACCAGCCAGGTTACTATGAAGATTCCCAGAGGTCAGAGAGTTATTGTACAGTCTTCCATTAAAAGTCTGACATGACAGGATCTATCCTAGGTGGATACACTAGTTGCCAAGCCTGATAACAGATGTTCATAATTACTATGGTATATAATAAAAATATGTCTTCCATATGCAAAGAGAACTAAAAAATCAATGACAACAACTCGGAGTTTTTACCTGTACTGTTTCATTTTAGGTGGAAATTCAGTTTTCCAGTGGAACTGTATTGCCACAGTGCTAATGTGATTTTGTTAATCACCTCTCTTCCTTTCAGTTTCCATTTGACATTCTGATCCCTGATGGAAAAAGAATAACTTGGGACAGCAGGAAGGGCTTTATAATAGCAAATGCCACATACAGAGAAATAGGGCTTCTGACCTGCGAAACAACCATCAACGGTCACTCATACACGACAAACTATCTCACACATCGGCAAAGTAAGTGTAGCACAAGTGTGAGCTGACAAGCTCTGTGACTTCCCTGCCCAGTAAAATCATGGGTTTTAAAATTTTTTCTCTCTTGTGCTTGTAGCCAACACAATCACCGATGTCCAAATAAGCACACCCCGCCCAGTGAAATTACTCCGTGGCCATACCCTCACCCTCAACTGTACAGCCACGACAGCCTTGAACACCAGAGTTCAGATGGCCTGGAGTTACCCTGGTAAGGTAAGTGATCCATTTTTCTATTTCTTCTGCAGGCCACGATTTCTTTTCAGCAAGCCAAACCCCACCGGGTTTTTGAGATGCGAAAAATCGGTCATTCTGCCAGCCATGGCAGCATTGATCAATAGAAAAGCCTCAGGTAGCCGGGCGTGGTGGCGCACGCTTGTAATCCCAGCATTTGGGAGGCTGAGACCGGAGGATCCAGGTTCGCGGCCAGCCTCAGCTACCTAGTGAGGCACTCCGCAACTTAGTGAGACTCGGTTTCAAAATAAAGAATAAAAAATAGGGCTGGGGGTGTAGCTCGGAGGTAGAATGCCCCTGAGTTCAATCCCCAGTACCACAAAAAAAAAAAAAAAAGCCTCAGGTTTGGAGAGGGCACTTTCCTTGCCTGGTATTTCAGGAGTGTGGCGTATGCAGGTCCCATCTTTTGATGTCTGGGGGTTTTGTTTTGAAGTGTATAGGCTGCTGCTTCTATTGCATGATTCTCGGTGGAAAAAGGAGGATTGTTTCCTCCTTGGAAACGATTCTCTAGGATTTAGAGATGAGAGGGAAATTTATCACTAGATGCCAGGCAGGGACTGCCTTTTGTAAGGACGACAACTGTGTGGGCGTGGGGGAGGCTGTCTTTGTCTGCTTTCATGTAAGGTACTGGCAGACAGTCAGGCTCCGCGCTACAGCATGTCTGCAGAAGATACTCTAAGCCAGCCATCTGATGTTCCATAGGCGTCAAAGGAGCTATTCTGTCCCTCAGAAAAATGAGAAGAAGGAAGACTGAGTCAGGTTCAAGTGGCGCATTCTTACATACAACAATTATTTAGAAATGGGGGGAAACTATGATAAACTGTTCAGAAAACCCGGACAGTGCTCCAGCCCCCACTTCTTGTGTGTTGGCATGATTTATGTGGCTTGTCCCCAGTGCAGTCATTTGTCATGTTACTCAGATTGCCCAATCACAAAGGTAATTTATGATTAAATTATATATGGAAGATTAATGCAGGAGCCCCAAGCAACTATTGCTTCTTGTCAACATTTCTTGCCATGAAAAGAGAATAACATAGCAGCAAAAAGATGTAATAAGTACCTGGTAGGGACAGAGAGACCAATATTTTCTAGAAAATTATATTGTTTCATTTAAATAAAAATATGATGAGTTGTAGTTGTATTTTCTAGGGCTTGATAGAAATCAAATATCCTCAATATTCCCAAGAGGGAAGGAATTTTTATCCTGCTAGTATTTCTGCTGATATTGAGTATTTGGTGGTATATCAAATGAATGCCAATAATCTTCTAAAACAGTACTGCCCAATAGAACTTTCTGTGATGGAAATATTTGATACCTGTGCCATCCTAGCCACCCATATATGGCTACAGAGCACTTGAAATGTGGCTAGCTCCACTGAGGAAGCAACTTTTAATTTAGGTTAATTTTTATTTATTTATTTAGGTACTGAGGATTCTACCTCCCAACTACACCCCCAGCCCTTATTATTTTTTATTTTGAAACAGGGTCTCTCTAAGTTGCCGAGGCTGGCCTGTAATCCGCAATCCTCCTGTTTCAGCCCCCCAAATACTGGGATTGCAGGCATGTTCAATGTCACCTGGTTGATTTTCATTTAAATAGCCACACGTGGCTGGCGGATGCAGTCCTGGACAAAGCAATCCCAAGACACAGGATGAGTTGCTTTGCAAGGCAGAAGCAGTATCAATGTTATTCAAACCATGGCAGAAACTAGTTCTCAAAGGGAGAGGTAATGCCTGAGCCAAGAGAGTTGTGGATAGGCTCCTCCATCTATGAGGTTAGGGGACTGAGTGTCTGACTTTTGATGGTGCTGACTACTTTTCTATCTGGTTGCTACTGAGAACGAAGGAAATAGCCCACACACGTGTCTGCCAATAGGGACATAAAAAGACAGGTGGGTTGAAGTTTACTAAATATGTCCAAGAGAAGAGCTAAGTACAAGACCCAAAGATCATTCTGGACTGCTTCCAAAGTCTTTTTTCCATGATCCACCCCCAACCCCACAGGGAAAAGGCCATGAGGAAGAAATGACATATTATGTGTTAGACCATGAACAATTCTAGGACAGGCAAGGTGATCTCCTCTTCTCAAAACAGTGAGCAGGTCACTGCTGGCACGGCAGACTCCTGTGTCTCCAGGGTCTTCTAGGGAAACAGCCTCCTCATGCTGGCCAAGCTCCTCCATGAGTCTGCAGAGCCCGGGTCCATTTACTGAGATTTAGCAGAAATTGGCAAGCATTGCTCAAATAGTGAAGTTATGAGACATGAAGTATCCCACCTTAGTAGATGAAGCCAGCCTTTCATTTTCAGTAGTGGCAAAGGAAACTCACAAGATGAATTATTAAGAAAAACACTGTCATTAAGCCAGGTACTAAAGATAATGATTGCCTGGGTTTGTGTATAAGGCTACTGTTGAGAGAGGTGTGTGGGCCGGAGGAAAAACACTTGATTCCTACTCAAAAGACCCGAGCTCCCGGTCTAGTTGAATCAGTGTTTCTGTCACTTCAGTTTCTTCATGGGTGAAAGGGCAGTGACCCTGGTTGTGAAAAACAATTGAGACAATGCACGTGAAAGGCCATTTGAAGAGAATGAGTGCTAAGGAAAGCCAGTATACTACATCTATGAGGCACATCTAGAAAGACTTCTGGTTACAAACTTGGTTCTAGGTGGGTTGGATATGCTTCTTAGCAGAAAAAAAGCAGCAGCTGTCAAAGTCATGATCTGCCAATGCTGAAATGCTATCACTTTAAGGGTGAACAATTATGACTTCTACATTTGTTATACTTTTTTTTCTAGACAACCAAGAGAGCTTCCATAAGGCAGCGAATTGACCGAAGCAATTCTAATGCCAATGTGTTCTACAGTATTCTCACCCTTCACAACGTGCAGAACAGGGACAAAGGACTTTATACTTGTCATGTGAAAAGTGGACCATCATTTAAATCTGCTAACATATCAGTGCAAGTATATGGTAAGCAATAATTCAGCATTGATTCGATTTCTAACCATTACGAACTTTGGATTCTATAAACAAGTGAACATTCTTTTGGCTGAGAGTTACACTATCATAAATAAATACAGCCTTGTCATGGTCTCTTCCTCCCCACTGCCAAAAAAACAAATCACATTAAGTGCTTTTTAAGTTTAATAATTTTGAATTAGGCAGAGAGTCTTTTCTTCAGAAGTTTATTATGGTTAATAATACAGATCACAAAATATTTATGAAATTCTTCATTTAGTGTTCCATATTAAACAAGACTGGAAATGGTGATCAGTTTTGCCTTTACTATCTAGGAAAAATTTCCCAGGTACTAGCGTGAAGTAGAAAAGTAAAAATATGGTGTGATAAATTATTTAGAATTAATGCTAGTGTGTGTGTGTGTGTGTGTGTGTGTGTGTGTGTGTGTGTGTGTGTGTTAGTAAGGATTGAACTCAGGAGCATTCTACCGCTGAACTATACTTCCAGTCCTACTTTGTTTATTTATTTATTTATTTTTAACAGGGTCTTGCTAAAATGCTGAGGCAGGCCTCAAACCTGCAATCTTCCTGTTGTAGTCTTTAAGATGTATGCCACCATGCCTGGCCTAGAATTAATGCTATTTTATCCCTGATTTTATTATCATGGAATCCTGATATTGTTGCTCAATTCCAATATGCAAGTTCTGTAAAGAAAATGCTTAAAAGCTTTATTTCTATTCCTTCTTAAAAAGGAAAGCAGAGGCGGGTATGATGGCACATGCCTATAATCCCAGCACTTGGAAGGCTAAGACTAGAGGTTCAAGGCCAACTTCAGCAATTTAGTGAGACCCTGTTTCAAAATAAAAAGGGTTGGAGGTAGTTGGGCATGGTGGTGCATATCTGTAATTCCAGTACTTGGGAAACTGAGACAGGAGGATTGCAGGTTTGAGGCAATTAGAGAGGACTTCAGCAACTTAGTGAGACCCTGTTTCATAATAAATGTTAAAAATAGGGCTGGGTGTCTGGCTCAGAAGTAAAAAACAAACAACAAAACAAAACAAAAAACCCTCCTCTGAGTTCAATCCCTGTTACCATTAAAAAAAAAAAAAAAGAGGAGGAAACAGTGTGAAGAGTGAAAACTATGGAGCAGCTCTATCAAAAGCCTTTTATTTCCTTTTAGCATTCTTTTTGTGTGTGTGTGTGTGTGGTACTGGGGATTGAACTCAGGGGCATTCTACCTCTGAGCTATACCCCCAGGCCTATTTTTTATTCTTTATTTTGAAACAGGGTCTCACTGAGTTTCGGAGTGCCTCACTAGGTAGCTGAGGCTGGCCGCGAACCTGGATCCTCCTGTCTCAGCCTCCCAAATGCTGGGATTACAAGGGTGCGCCACCACACCCGGCTTAGCATTCTCTTTTGCTATCAAATTGGTTGTTGTTGGGTCCAGAGCAATTTTCTCCTGCCTTTTCATAAATTTTTAGAAATACTTTGCCACTTTTGGTTATCATGATACAGGTATTTCACATGTTTTCTGCCACGGTTTTATGTCTATAGGACTTGCCACCATTTGAATTGAAAGTATTTTACCAATTAAGCTGCTTTTTAAGTGTTTTATCCACGGATCAATGGTCGTCTAGGCTCCCGATAGACTCCACCCTGATTCTGCTCTGCTTGGCCCTTTGTCAGCTGCACCCTTCCTCAATGGGGCTGTGAGGTTTCGCTTACATGACCATGTCCTTTTCTAATGTGAGTATCAATTCTCCTTTCAAAGGAAAAGCCTTCATCACCGTGAAGCATCGGAAGCAGCAGATACACGAAACCATTGCGGGCAAGCGGTCCTACAGGTTGTCCATGAAGGTGAAGGCCTTCCCCTCGCCGGAAGTCCTCTGGTAGGTCCACAATCATTTTCCTTTCAGTTTAAGATATGTATTGTAAGTACAAAGTTGTAAGAGTCCAAATAACTTAACTTCTTTTTTTTTTTTTTTTTTTTTTTTGCGGTACTGGGGATTGAACTCAGGGGCGTCCTACCTCCGAGCTATACCCTCAGCCCAATTTTTTATTCTTTATTTTGAAACCGAGTCTCACTAAGTTGCGGAGTGCCTCACTAGGTAGCTGAGGCTGGCCGCGAACCCGGATCCTCCGGTCTCAGCCTCCCGAATGCTGGGATTACAAGCGTGCGCCACCACGCCCGGCTATAACTTAACTTCTTGGGGGGAGAAACATCAAGAGAATTTGTCTGAGCACCACTGGATGGTGGCGGTGACGGGTGCTGGCCAGGAAGGGGAACCCATACTCATTTCAGCTTCAAGAGTCCCTCACTGACCGCTTCGGCATCTTGAAACCTTCCTGTGCTGTCAGTGTGGTCTGGATGGATGTGTTTGGCAATGCCTAGGAAGCATCTTGCATGTGGAGTATGCTCTATTAACCTGAAGGAGTGTCCCGTGTAATGAGGATGCTGAAAATAATTCTTTTATATACAGCTGCATTGAAAGTGCCAGTCTTGTTTTAAAATTAAACATTAATGGAGACAAGACTTGCTTGTTTGCAGGACTGGCTGAATAGACTTATTTGAACTAATTAAGTTTTTTTTGGCTTGAAGATTGCATATTCAGAAACTCCTTAAACAGTTTTAAAAAAAATTTCTAGTACAACACCTGAGGTAAAACAATGTAATCTACTTGGAATCTAGAGTCATTTTGTTAAATTACTTTTAAATGCCAATATCTTTGGCTGAAGCCATTACATTTTAAACAAAGGGTATGGTACAAAACTGATTAGCAAAACAATCCGTACAATATACCAGTGGCACCAATTTGGAATCTCCTCAGCAGAACATATTTGGCTTTCAGTATCATTGGAGTAGAATGTTTGTTTTCAGGTTTCTCAAATACTTAATAGGGAATTAAAAAGAAAAACTTTGTGCCCTACCATTGCAATATAAAAGGTTTCTTTTTTTCCATAATAACTAAAAAGGTTAATAGTTAATTATTACATTTAATAGTAAGTTAGTGCCCGGAGTGCATTCACTTCACAGTGCCCACCTGTACCCTCCCCTGTTATTGCTGATTTATTCAGTGATTAAGCAGCAAGGGCCTAAAAATATTCAATCCTCAAAAATGGTGTCCTGTTAGTCATACTAAAATGATATTTGCATTCGTAAAATATAGCATAGTCATTTTGACTGTTTTGCACTGAGACCCACTAGGAATGGGAATTTGCAGAACTGTATCACACAGGCCTGATTATGAGCTGATACCATTTCTAATATTATACCTTTTTACATAACACAATAAAGTAACAGATTTAAGGAACTGTGGATGAAACCATAGAATTTTTGAGTTAAAAGGGATTTTTAAGAACCTCTAGAAAAGTCAAAGACACTAGGTTCAACCTGGTCAGTCCCGTGACAGGGCCATGCACTCAGGGCTCTGGACACACATTTCTACATGCAGTTGCATGATATCGAGGCATCAAGTCTATATTTTAAAAATGTTGTCTTTTTTTTTTTTTTTTCTGGTAATGGGGATTGAACTCAGGGGCATTCTACCTCCGAGCTATACCCCCAGCCCTATTTTTTATTCTTTATTTTGAAACTGAGTCTCACTAAGTTGCGGAGTGCCTCACTAGGTAGCTGAGGCTGGCCTTGAACCCGAATCCTCTGGTCTCAGCCTCCCGAATGCTGGGATTACAAGCGTGCGCCACCATGCCCAGATTAAAATGTTGTCTTAAGTTCCTTTAAGTTTATGTTTTGTTTTATGCCTTATATTTTCCCGTGAGCACTTCTTCCTCAGGGGAAAATATCTTGATTTCACTATAGTTTCATTATGCAAGGGACAACTGGTGTGCCCATTTATATAACTAATAAGAACTCCACATGAGCCCACAATAGGGATGTCTATTTTTACTTTTATCTGGAGAAGTGATCTAGTTGATCTAACTTACAATGGCTCATGTACTGCTCATGAGCCTCATGGAAAACTCTACAAAACATCTCAAATGAGATCAGAGCCTGTAACCTCTGGGCTAACACTTAAGCCATGAAGGCCACCAGCACCCTGTGGGCACATTAAGCCACCACCTGTTTTTCCTTACCTCAGTTGGGTTTTTTGCCAGTAACATATGAGGCAGTACCCAGTCCAAAAGCCACACCTGACTTTACTGCAAAGTTAGTGTCACGTTGATTTTTTTACAATCCAAGGCTGGAAGCTGAGCCACATGGGCTCACCAACCAAAGT
This sequence comes from Graphiurus murinus, assembly GCA_004027655.1. Classification (NCBI taxonomy): domain Eukaryota; kingdom Metazoa; phylum Chordata; class Mammalia; order Rodentia; family Gliridae; genus Graphiurus; species Graphiurus murinus. The sequence continues at coordinate 19,577 of PVLC010012449.1, forward strand.
GACTGTGTTGTCAAAGTGGCAGTGGCAAGGTATGCGAAGTGACTCACTGATCATGTTTTTGACCACAGGTTAAAAGATGGGTCACCTGCGACAGAGATATCTGCTCGCTACTTGATGCATGGCTATTCGTTAATTATCAAAGATGTAACTGCAGAGGATGCAGGGGATTATACAATCTTGCTGGCCATAAAGCAGTTGAATGTGTTTAAAAACCTCACTGCCACTCTAATCGTAAATGGTAAGTTTACAGCTCACACATTTTGGGGGAGGGTTGATAAGGGAAAATGGATGACAATTTGTCAGTGCAAAAGTCAGTATAACAATGTCAAAGAAAATACAATTTTATTATATTTGTATTTATTTAAATACTTTTTATAGTACTGAGAATTGAACTCATGGTCTCAGGCATGCTAGGCAATAGATCTACCACTGAGATATATCCTAGCCCTTTTTAAAGGTATTTTTGGGGGGATTGAACCCAGGGTCATTCTACCATTGAGCTGCACCCCCAGCCCTGTTTTATTTATTAATTTTTTCTTTTTTGAGACAGGGTGTCACTAAGTTGCCCAGGTTGGCCTCCAACTTGTGATCTTTCTGACTCAGTCTCCTGACTAGCTGGGATTACAGGGCTGTGCTTGGCTCAAACTTTTAAATAATTTTTAAAAACCACTTCTGTTTCTATCATAACTATTTCACATTTGCTTATCTGCCATTGGCAACCTTATTATTTTAAAATTATAGTCAGACTGTATGTACCATGGAATCAAATTATTTCATGTTCTCAAGGACACTTCTACTTTTTTAAAATAGGCATTCTCTTGACAAACATATGCTTTTGTTTCCCTGACATCAAAAACAGTGAGACTGTAAGGTCCAGCCCAAAGTAACTGGAACAGCTCCTGACCTCATCCTCTTCTTCATCTCCTTTGCAGTGAGACCTCAGATTTATGAAAAGGCCGTGTCGTCGTTTCCAGACCCAACTCTCTACCCACTGGGCAGCAGACAAATCCTGACCTGTACCGCCTACGGAATCCCTCCACCTACAATCACCTGGTCCTGGCACCCCTGTAACCAGAATCATTCCAAAGCAAGGTAGGGACGGTTCGTTTCTTGACTAACTTTCAAATACATTTTGCCACCTCGAACTAACATTCTTTAATGGGTACAGCAGGAGTTTAAGGATGGAATGTGCAGCATGTTGGGGGCAAAGGCTTTCCCTGCCTTGGAAGCAGGTAGGCAGCAGCTACTCCTCTTCCTTCCTTTATTTTACTCACTGCAGTGCTGGGGATGGAACACCAAGCCTCACTCATGCGAGGCACACACTCTACCCCTGAGCTCCATCCCAGCCTTCTCTTTCTCAGTGAATCTACCCCGCCCTCAGCTCACTAGTGCGTCATTTGTCTCTAGAGGTAGTTTTAGGAATGCAGGGACAGAACTAAGGCCACCTGCGAGGTGTTTCTTGACTCAGGTCAGAACCTCAGCTCTTTCGTTTCCCAGTCAAGGACCCCAGACATTAGCTATCCACTCTTTATTTTGCACATTGGATATGATGATCAAAGAGCTTCTAACACCACCAATCACTGTTTTCTACTTTGGAACTAGTCATTCTTTTCTACTTGCCTGCTAGATGCTTCTACCCTGCATCATCAGGAGTCCTTCTTTATCAAACAAGGCTCAGCTCTTAGATCACTGTCTCTGTGAGCCCTCTCAACTGCCTCATTCTTCCTCCACAGTATGAATAGTGCTTTGTTCACAATGTTATTAAGTCAATTGATGCACATATGTTTGCATGTCTGCATTAACTGCTCTGTATCTTTTTTTTTTTTTTTTTTTTTTCGTACTGGAGAGTGAACCCAGGGGCATTCTACCTCCACACTATACCCCCAGCCTTTTTTATGTTTTGAGACAGGGTCTTGCTAAGTTGCTGAGGCTGGTCTCAAACTTGCAATCCTCTTGCCTTCCAAGTACTGGATTCCAGGCTCTGAGTGCTGTGTATCTTTCAGGGCAGTGTATGGTACCCAGTGGATGCTCAGTGAGCATCTGCTGAATGAACACATTCCTGCCTCTGTGGATGTGCAGCCTTCCCTGCATCCTGTTGATGACTGAGCCCTGTTTTGTTTTGTTTTTTTCCCCATTTTGTTTAGTCTAGAGGAAGCGTACCAGTGACAGTTCAAGGAGCTAATGTGAAGAACAGGAATGGATGCAACAATAAAATGTTGAAACTGCCCCAGAATTAGCATTACGCCAAAATCTTTTCTTTATTGCTTTTAACTCCACACGCACAGTGTTTGGGAGGATTGCTGTTTTTGTTTTGTTGTTGTTGTTTTAATAGCTTGATAAAAAGTAAAGAAGGCATAATTGTAGCATAAACAGAAGAGGTTATTTGGTTTTCTAGATTCTTTCTCTTTTGTTTAGGGCGTAGTGTCAGCAGAAAGTTACTGGTGAGTTATGGAATTCCTGAGAAGTAGCTGTTTCCACACATCTGAGTTCTCGTTTGAGTATCGTTTTCTAAGAATAGAAATGTACAAAACTTGAAAATCTTAAATACCTTCTTTACTAAAGTGGATACTTCACCCAGAAACACAGATCTGCTGAGACTCTGTATTATTTTGACAATTCAAAATAGGGATTCATATTTATGGACCCATGTGTTTAAGACTTGATATTTGTGCTAGCATACAAATACATTTAAAATAAATAAAATTAAATAAATACTTTTTTGTGGGGATTGAACCCAGGGGCATTCTACCTTTGAGCTACAACACAGCCCAATTTTATTTCTTATTTGAAAACAGGGTCTCACTAAGTTGCAGAGGGTCTCACTAAGTTTCCAAGGATGGCTTTGAACTTGTGATCCTCCTGTCTCAGCCTCCCAAGTACTGGGATTACAAGCATGCACCACCATGCCCTGCTTAAATACATTTTAAATAACATTTTAAAAAACCAAATAGTTGAAGCTAGATTAGGATAAAATCAGAGAGTAGAATTTTTATGGAATAACATAGACTTTGACAGATATTTCAAATTTTTGTTCTGGTATTATCAAATCTTAACTTTCAATTCTAACTAAATTTCAATAGTAACTATGTTAGAAAACAATGACATGTGATAAGATAGAATACAAATTTGTGGTTGAATGATGCTTTGATGAAATATGAGCCAGGGAATGAGGAGAACTGAAATGAAATTTTTTCCCCTCAATTTTTTCGTGGTATGTGGGATCTTTTTCCCGTTTTGGGGCATATACTCACCAAGGCCGTAAGATGTCTTCTTACTCCTTTTGGAATTCTTTCAAGATTCAGAGAACTGCCTTGAATGTTTGAGACCGCACAAATTATTCTGTTAAAGCCATTATTTTTTCTTTTTTACTACTAGCAAGACAGGTCATAAATGAAAGCTGTAATGTTTCCATGCTGATTCGTTTCTTTGGTATATTGTTGCTTGAACTTATTTGCCAAAAAACGTGCACATCCATAGGCCACTCTTGTTATTTGAGTCTGTGGATACCAGGGGAGTAGCCTGCCTGCAGCAGCCCAGGGTTGGTGCTTGTTGTTTAAATCAGTATACCTACTTATAAATACTTCTGAAACACAGGAGGTCTTTATTCCCTAGGAAACTAATACAGCAACTCTATTTCATCCTGTCAGAGAGAGAAAAAGTCAAATTTACAGATAAATGAAGCCCTCTTTAATTAATAAAATGTTTTCAAATATGTCTTGTATACATATGTTTTTATACACTTAGATTATAGTAGATTCACTTATAGGAAGGAATTTTTATTAGTAACATATGAATAAAAGATGTTTTATTCTACTGAGTGACACAGTAATACATTTGCATAGTGGTACCTGTATATAATCATCAAAGAGATCGGGCAACTCATATATACATGGTACTCTTAAATATGTAGACTAATTATTAGTGTTTAAATTGTAGCCTCTAGTTAGTGGGAAAACCTATAGATGGTCAAAGCAGTAACTTTTTGTGTTTTTTCACAAGGGATAGAACCCAGGTCCTCACGCATGCTCCGCAAGCACTCACTACTGACCTACATCCCCAGCCCTTTTTTTTTTTTTTTTTTTTTTTTGTGGTACTGGGGATTGAATTCTACTGCTGAGCTATACCCCCAGCCCTATTTTTTTTATTCTTTATTTGAAACAGGGTCTCACTAAGTTGCATAGTGCCTCACTAGGTAGCTGAGGCTGGCCGAGAACCCAGATCCTCCGGTCTCAGCCTCCCAAATGCTGGGATTACAAGTGTGTACCACCACACACGGCTCCCAGCCCTTTTTTTGAGACAGGGTCTCACTGTGTTACTGAGGTAGGTCTTGAACTTGCAATCCTCCTGCCTCAGTTTCTCTCCTGAGTTGCTGGGATTTCAGGCATGCACCACCAGTAGTTTAGTTTTGAGGTTACACTTTGGCCTCAAATTAATTTATTTTAGAAGGTCAGCTACTTTATGTACCTAAGTTAACATAAAAAGAGGGTCAGACAACTCAAATCTGTCATTTCTTATAGTCAGATAAATGTGTAAATATATTTAAAACTATCAGAACTGCTCAACCAGAAATTCCTTCTTTTTTAAAAAAAAAAGTAGTAAAAATATTTATGCAAATGAGCTGTTTTAACTGAGTCATAGTGTGGCTTCTCTTTTGCCTACAATTCAATCTTATAAAACATTAGTAAGAGCTGGGTGTGGTAGCATGCCTGTAATCCCAGCAAGGCAAGTGGATGGCAAGTTTGAGGCCAACCTGGAGAACTTAGCAAGACCTTGTCTCAAAATAATAAAAGGCTCAGTGATAGAACAACCCTGGGTTCAATTCCCAATACCACACACACACACACACACACACACACACACACACACACACACACACACACACCAAAGTTAGTAAGAAGCCCTGGTGCAGTATTACATGACAGAGTCACTATAGATAATAATTATGTACTGTATATCTCAAAAAGCCTGAAGAAAGGATATTGAATGTTCTCACCATGAAGAAATGATAAATGATTGAAGTTGATAGGTTTATCCTGATTTGAACATTAAATTATATGTACATATATTGACACATCACATGGCACCTCAATATTATATATAATTGATGTAGGTTGTTATATATTAGTTTAAAAAATCTTTCTGCTTTAATTTTTCTGCATAGTTGGGTGGTAAGAGAATAGGTTATTTCTTTTCAATGTTTAACGTCATGAGAATAAATTATCAAGACTGAATAAGGAGGAATTTTAGATTTTTCTCAACAATTGGTAGAGACTTCTAAACAGAGACTGCTCCGCCCAGTACACGCGGAGGCACCAGGATCCGTGGGAGGATGGCATCAAGCTTTCCAGTACCTTTCACACACCTGGAGTTTACAACTTCTGGTCATACACAGATAACTGAACTCACTTCATGGGGAGGGTGTGAGGATGGAATGAGATAATGTGAGTGGGAGAGGTACACAGAGCCGTAGAAACACCGGGCTCCAAGTATTGCCAGCACCAAGAGGGGACGCTTCTCAAAAAACTTCTAAGGAATCTGAGATTTCTACCTATTATAGAACTCTTATGTCACATATTTATGAGGACTGAGTAAGAACTGTGGAAGCTAAAACACAATTTTGTTTTGCTTTAAAAACAGAAATCCGAACTGGGCGTAGTGGTGCATCCCTGTTATCCCAGTACTTGGGAGACTGAGACAGGAGGATCACAGGTTTGAAGCCAGTCTCAGCAACCTAGTGAGGCTCTCAGAACTTTAGCAAGACCCTCCTCCCAAATAAAAAATAAAATAGGGCTGGGGGTATAGCTCGGAGGTAGAATGCCCCTGAGTTCAATCCCTAGTACCAAAACAAAATAAAACAAATTCATAAATCTCATAGGTTTGAGGGGAAAGGCTATAAAATTGGGGAAAATATAACTTGGGACTTTTTCGGGAGAAGAAAAAAATTAAGAAACTATAGAAGCAAAAGTAAAAGAAAGGATAAATAGAAGGGTATAAAGAGAGACCAAAGTGACTCCCAGGTCACATGGCCTGTCCCATTCCTCCATTTCCTGTCACCGGAGGAAGTGGTTCTGCCTTGCAGAGTAGGCATTTAGGACAGTCTACACTCAATTTCTGGAACTACACCTGACCCCTGTATTTTGAAGAACCAAGAAGGACCACTAAACCTCCTGGGCCATGAGCTACTTTTGATCTCCTAGGTCCTTGACAGCTGGGCCACAGTGGTGGTGCTTATCTAAATTGTTTAGATAAGATTGACCCACAGAAGGAGGTTGCTGTCTAACAGAATGAGTGACAATATAGGACTGGACGGAAGCAGCCCGTCTCTGGGGATTAGAGGATCCCAAGAGAGTATAGGGAAGCTGGGTAAGGTGGCATATACCTGTAATGCCAGCACTTGGGAGGCTGAGACAAGAGGAGCTCAGGTTTGAGGCCAGTGGGTAGTAACCAAGTAAGACCCTGTTTCAAAATAAAAAGAGCTGGGGGTATAGGTCAGAGGTAGAACATCCCTGGGTTCAATCCTGTGAGAGGGGAGTGAGAAAAACTAATCCAAGCTCCCCATTCAGTTTCCTTAGGAAGTAACATGGGGAAGGGGCTTCTGTCAGGTCACCTCCCCCATGAGTATCCAGATCTACCTCTTTGTTTCTGGGTTGTCTTATCTCCTTTTAAAAACTAAGGCTTTTTTTCTAAACCATTGACTATATCTGGGTCTCTATTACCGGGAAGTTCAAGACCTGCTCTCTTGGGTTCCTGCAGTCTTATTTGGACAGCAGGTGTTCTTTAGAGCACAGTCTACTTTAACTCTCTCTCCATCCAACTGTCACAAATCATATTCTGAGTATTAATTCTGATCAATTATAATAGGTATACTTGTAAAACATACTCTAATTTTTTTCCTCTAATGGGAAAAAAAGGTGAGGTAACATTGAGTTCTTTCTGAAATTTTCATTTTCTTTACCAATTATCTGTAATGACCAAAAACTTTTTTCAGAGAGAAATTTCTGCTGCTTATATTTGCTCACATCATAAACCAGTTTTGTACACCATTGGTGTTCAACCTAAACTGTGAACAATCTCCTCATCATACAAATTATTAGGTGCCAACCAGGAGTAAAAGTAGCATCTGTCTTTAGAATTTGTTTTAATTATATAACATTGAACATGTTTGGTACCTGCTTATTGGATCTCTGTATGTACCTGCAGAATATCTATTAGTAGTCTCAGGGCTAAAGACCTGGGAATCCAGGAAATAGGTTCTATTCTTGGCACTGTCCTTGACTTCCATGTGACCTTGGCCAGTTATTTAATCTGTGCTTCCATTTCCCCTTCTGGAATGGCAACTGCCAGGCTTCCCCTGTCTTCTTGAACATAGCAATGAAAGAGTTAAATGAGAAGATTGCTTAAAATTGTATTTTCTCCTTTCAAAAAGCTTGAAATAATTTCCCAGTTGTTGTACACTGATCTTTTCCTTCTGCTTCTTATAAATTACAAAGCAATTTGACCATTAACTCTGGGAATTAATGCCAAATTAATAAAAATTTTAACTCATGAATATAGAATGCTTGCATATAATACACTATGATACAGAACTGAACCAGTGATTGTAAGTTAATAACTACCTGGGAAGATAAAAATGTAGGGCTGGGGCGTAGCTCAGTGGTAGAGTGCTCACCAAGCACTTGTGAGGCCCCAGGTTCCATCCCCAACACTGCAAAGGAAATACTGAGCCATCTTCCTAGGGAAGGCTTGATCCTTTCCTGCCTGTTGGCTCTAAAACTCTACTTGCTTTATTTGTTCTTTTGTCAATGGGGTTTGAAAAATGGTGTTGGATACTCAACTCATGGAAAGCTGAGGAAGCGTAGTAACATTTATTACTTTCCTATGTAAAGTGGCAGATTTTCTAAGAAAACCCCAATAGACATGCATGGACCCTCAAGGAACCACTTCCCAAACTGTAAATTGGATCAGATCTGTAGTCTAAAATAATTACATGTTTTAGAAGTTAAATAGAAAATAATAGCTCTCGCCACTCTCAATGATTGATGTCCCATTTCTGAAGCACTCTGCTTTTGGTCCATTGTGGGGTGCAACCCAGAGTGTCTAGAGAAAGCTGCTAGCTAGGTCTGGTCAGGGTTTACTCTTTGCTCCTGGGGGAGGAGGGGTGGCCTACAAAAGCAAGGAAAGGCGGAGGCTCCAGGGGCTGGCCTAATTGCATTGCTCTATTGTTTATGTTAGCAAATTGGCAAGGAAAGGAAGGAATCATTAGGGATGTATCAGAGATACATCATTTGGGAGGAACATAGTTTTGTGCATCAGTGGGGTGCGTAAAATTAACAGGACAAAACCCAAACCATTGTTAATGGTAGTTAATTAGAAACTGTACTCAAAGACCCAAACCTAATTGGCTATCAGCAGGAAGGTCTATTATTTTTATGCTGTAACAACTTTATGTCCTGTATCTTGTTTTCCATCTCCAAAATGAAAGTTTTTAACAATTCAGTTGAAGAAGTCAACATTTCCTGGGGGCAAAATGTAGGTCAGATGGCTGAGGGAAGTGGTAATTTAAGAAGAACTCTTCTTTTGGAAATAGGATCACTTACCTCATGTTGTAATATTTACCACATTCTTCTCAAATATGCTTACAATGTGTATCTGTGCATTTCCGGACATGCATTTTGCATAGAGTGGATGGATCTGCAGGCTCAAAGCAAGCATCCTGCAAGAAATTTTAGTTTGCTGTCAACAAAACCTTGAAGCGAAATGAGGACTTTAAAGACGATCACTTGACCAAAGACCACTTTAGCAGGACTTGAGCTTAAACAAAACCAAATAAAACTATCTTCTACTACAGGCTTTCATCAACAACCGAAAATGAATGTCCACTTACTAATGGGAAACTTCTCACATTCTGTTACATAATTACTGGGGGAGGAAGTGCACCCTGCCCAGTGCGAATGTCCGGACAACGGCCCTTATTAATATTTCATCTGAAGTCCTGAGAACAGCACAGGATCATCTGCCAAAGGCCTCTTTCCCACTTTGCTGTGCTTTGTGAGATTTTCCCCTTTTCCTCATTCTTCATGGTAACACAGTGAACCTGATGAGTGATTTGCCTAATGAATTAACTGTCTCCTGTAATTGCTATCAAACACTTCATTATGTGTTTTAAATTAAACCCAGAGACTGAGTCATGGGGAGGCCATGCTGGATGGTTTTTATGGGGCTCTTTCAGAAAAATTCAGTGTAGCTTCCCAAGATTGGGAATAGCAAGGAGACAGGTGACACTATTTGGGAAGATTCCTTGACAGAACCTTTCAAATTTCCTTTGGTCATATTCCACAGTTTTTTAAAAACTGAATGGGCATTTTTATTAGTGAATCTACAAACTAATCTCTTGATAGAAGATCTTTAAGTAATAAATAGGATAGATTATTATTTATAAAACACACACCTATGCTTGGACATCCATATTTTTTATATATCTCCATTAACCTGGTAGGCTGTTATTTTGGTAGAGTTGTTTGTTGATTGGTTGTGGTACTGGGAATTGAACCCAAGAGTGTTCTATCCCTGAGCTATATCCCCAGCTCTATTTTATTTTGAAACAGAGTCTCACAAAGTTACTGAGGATTTATTGCTAAGTTACTAAGGCTGGCTTCAAACTTGCAATCCTTCTGTCTCAGCCTCCCAAATACTAGGATCACAGGCATGCACTACCAAGTCTGGTCAGTAGGCTGGCTTTTGAACTGTGGTTTTAATGTAAAATCAATGCCCTTTGAAAGGAAAACACATAACCTGGAGAATAGAGAAAATGGAAGGGTGTGCATGACCCAGGCAGTGCCTTATGCTGAGTGTCTAGTCACCAAGTCTTTCTCGAAAAGCCGTGTTGAATGCTTGCCACTTTTAATGCAATGGTCTGCTTACTGATGACAGCAACAATGGATTTCATCAACTTGCCCTGTCTAGTGTCTAAAGCTGTGCTCACCCCTTCACACATGGCCTTTCTAGTCTGGGCAACAACTCTACAGAAGGGTCACCATTTCTCCTCTTGTGCCATCAGGAAACTGAAGCTCAGAGTTATTCCTCAAGCATTTTATTTGAGATGAGAGCAAAGGGATTAAACAGGTTAGCCTTGAAGAAGGAAACTTTTCCAATGACTCCTCAGAATGAATTCCTCCAGATTCCCCAAGGAAGGAGCAGAAGTCCTCCTGGGCACAGGTTTAGGGGAGCACTGGCTTACCCTATTAGGGATGCTTTTGTCAGCATGAGTTCACGTGGAGTGCAACTGTTGAGCTGAAGAGGGGAAAGGAGAGGAGAAAGAGCCTCACGTCGATGTGGAGGAGAACTTAGCTTCCTCATTGCAGTATCTTTGTGCCGTGTGCTGACCTGCAGCTGGTGGTTGGTGGAAAGCACATGGCGGAGGCCGATCCCACCCTGGAGGTACTAGGCAGGTCTTGGAAAGTCAAACAGGAAGGGAGAAGGACAAAGATGTGAAAGAGTGACATGGGGAAAGGTATGGATTGAGGTGGACATGCCAGAGACTAATTTGATTGGTTCATCGGATTTGGGTTGAGGAAAAAAATAAAGACCACAATTGGAAAGGTAAGTTTGAAACTGATGTGGAATGTCTGGAGTAAAGTCAACTGTTCAGGCTCTGCGCACCTTCCCCAGCAGGTGTTATGCTGTCTCTGGACCAGAAGTCCACCAGTCATCTTATCCTCCTGGCCCTTTAGTGTGTAGCATGGGCACTGGATTCCTGAAACTCTGCCTCCCAGGTCTGAAAGTAAAGGCTTTGGATTTTCACTCTGGAAAAAAAAAAAGAAAAAAATAAGTATGTCTGCACATTATTCCATTTTCTTAGGCCTTTAATATTCTGTCTGGCTTATCTTTTTTTTTTTTTTGCAGTACTGGGGATTGAACACAGGGGCATTCTACCTCTGAGCTACACCCCCAGTCCTATTTTTTTTTTTTTTTATTCTTTATTTTGAAACAGAGTCTCACTAAGTTGCAGAGGGCCTCACTAAGTAACTGAGGCTGGCGGCGAACCCAGATCCCCTGATCTCAGGCTCCCAAGTACTGGGATTACAAGCACGTGCCACCACGCCTGGCTTGGCTTATCATTTTTGAGAATTATGTAAGACAATCACTGATTGCTACCTTATTAACAAACCATCCCTTGTAAGTTGGAAAAAGTCCTTGAACAAGTAAGGGGAGAAAAACAAAAGAAGGTATTTAGACACCACCTCCAGCCAAAGAGAAGATGTGTCGCCTCTAGTTTCTATTTTTTATTTTCTTTATACTAAAAGTTATGAAGCACTTGCCTATGGGATGTTGAGTGCCTTACGTGCACCTTGTATGTATTATCTCACAGAACTACCATGAGATAGAGACTATGATTACTACCATATAGAGAATTCAAGGACCTTGGTAGGAAACCTGTCCTGGTTGACATGTTAAAGAGACTACAAATGAGTGGCCTTCCAGGACATCATCAGCCAGGCGACTGAAAGCACGTCATCTGTCATTGCCAGGCCTGTGACAGTTGCTTAGATATTAAAATGAGTAATTTGGGGGCAAAAAATCATGAGCTAGAAAGCAGATATGTTTTTAAAAGCCTGTGTTGTGACATGAAGAGCCAATTTTACTAAATGTTAGGATACAAAAAAGCAGAATAGAGCCAGGAGTGGTGGTGCACGCTTGTAATCCCAGCATTCGGGAGGCTGAGACCGGAGGATCTGGGTTCGAGGCCAGCCTCAGCTACTTAGTGAGGCCCTCCGCAACTTAGTGAGACTCGGTTTCAAAATAAAGAATAAAAAATAGGGCCTGGGGGTATAGCTCGGAGGTAGAATGCCCCTGAGTTCAATCCCCAGTACCGCAAAAAAAAAAAAAAAGCAGAATAGTATATGGCTTAAGAACAAGGGCTCTGGAGCCTTCGTCCTGACTCTTCCACCTACCAGTTGTGTGATTCTTGGCAAAAGATTCCCCCTCTTTAAGTCTGGGCTTCCTTATCTATGATCATCATGAGCGTGGTTTTTTTTTGGGGGGGGGATTATTATTATTATTTTTATGATGCTGGGAATTGAACCCAGAGCCTCATGCATGTTAGGTACTCTACCACCAAGCTACATCCCCAGCCCTGTGTGAAATTAAATGAAATAATGTCTATTCAGTCCTGGGGCTCGCACACTGCAAGTGCTAAGTTAGTTTGCTGAAAGAACCCAGTACTTTTAGGTACTCTTTAGGCAATTCTGCATCTGTGTCTGCAAAGCCACTTCCTTCAAAGGTGGCATTACATAAGCACTAATATCTTGTGACAACTGAAAATCAATTACCCATCAAGATGACCCATGCTGTTAGGTGCACGTTCTTCCGGAAACATGCTTGCATCATTGGACAGGTCTCTCGGCTACAATGACTTATTCTAAAGAAATCAGGATGGGACCAGCAATGGTGGCTGTTTCAGATTCTCGAGGAAAGTAGAGGAGTCAGAGTGCTGTATCTACCCTCGTTCATGAATCCTTCCAAAGCTCTTAGATGCTCACCTACTCGCGTCTCATTCAACTCAGAGTGGCAGGTGACTCTTATCTGTATTACACTCTGTTCTGGTATTTTTCCATGAAGTGGACTCAGCTCTTCAATGAACATAGAAATTCCTTTGTAACCAAAGAAAAGAAATCATGTGCTTCATTCGGGGGGCATGATTTGATATCTGAAATGGAATAGAAGTTAGAAAATTATTCTTTTAGCTTGAATAAAGTGGCACTGGTAATGATGAGCCGACATTTCTGCCCACCCCTGGAGAAGAGACACTATGCCAGTCAGTTTTCCATTTCCCATCAGATCAGAGACATCATTCCCATGTCCATATCACTGCCTTGGCTGAAATTGTCCAGGACGATCGGTTTGTCGGGTACTGATACCGCTGAGTCTGTCCGGGTCCCCATCAGATCCCCTGTCTTCATTAATATTTGTCATTGTGAATGGGCAGGCTCTGATGGTGGTGACATAGTGATTAGCTTAGGAGGTGTGTGTGAGGTCACCCGACGGTCATGAGCACCCTTCTGCAGCTTGATTGAGGTGAATGATGGATGGCAGTGTTGACATCTGACATGGGGTTCAGTTCGAGTCTAGTTAGACCTGGTCAGGATTCACTCTTTTCATCATGCAGTTAACTGAGGCTCATCTGCTGTTTTTCAGATGATTATCACCTCTGTCAATAGTCCCTGCTCTAAAGTAGCTCTCAATGTTGACAACCCAGTGACAACATTACTGATCTGTTTTCTGTGAGTCAGGCACTATGCTAGGCATGTTATCCAAATCGTCTCTTTTGGTAGCACCCTAATCTTTGTGGATGCCAAGGGGATCTTCTTTAGATTTTTTAAATTCAAACTATTTTCTTTCTGTTTGCTTTGTAGCAGCTGTAATAAAACTAGTAAGACATGGTATCCTGGGGTTGCTCCTTTGGGGTTGGCAAAGCTAAGAATACATTCATTTCCCAAAATTTTAAAGTGGTTCATCAAAAGTAGAGTAAGCAATTGAGTAACTCTGGACAAAGGGAGAACATAGGGAAAGATGTAGAGAGATAGGGCCCAATGCTACACATTCAGACACAAGGAGAAGAGAAGAATCACAAGATTAAGGGATCTATAAGATCAAAATGCCAAGAGAACCAGCCCTTCATGAAATGAGGAGAAATGGCTTCTCTCATCCTCTCTGGGACATAGTGGACATACTCTTTGATGGCATTTCTTCCACAGCCAGTGTCACAGGACTGGCAGTTCCAGCATCCATCAATGTTGGCCAGTGGCAGAACACCAGAGCCAGATTTATTAAAAGTGATTTTTGTGGGCTATGATCCAAGGACGAATTTTAGAATGATTCAAGAAGTTAAAAAAGACTACCGGAAGCCGGGCGTGGTGGCGCACGCTTGTAATCCCAGCATTCGGGAGGCTGAGACCGGAGGATCCGGGTTCGCGGACAGCCTCAGCTACCTAGTGAGGCCCTCCGCAACTTAGTGAGACCTGGTTTCAAAATAAAGAATAAAAAATAGGGCTGGGGGTATAGCTCGGAGGTAGAATGCCCCTGAGTTCAATCCCCAGTACCGAAAAAAAAAAAAAAAAAAAAAAGACTACCGGGCATGGTAGTGCACACCAGTAATCCCAGGTTTGAGACCAGCCTCAGCAACTTAGAGAGACCTTCTTTCTGCAAGACTACAAGTCCTTTGATCAATTTTCTATGACTATGATTCTCATAACTAGGCTTTTGCTATTTAGTGATCTAGGGTTATATAACTAGAAAGTGATAAAAACCATGATTTTTAACTCAGGTCTGATAGTTCAAAAATCTGTTCCTTATAGTAAATTGTGAACTCCTGAAGGCTGTCTGTATGTTTTAGAGTTGCCCACTCTACAGTAAGCAAGCCAAGGTCTTCCTATTTTGTAAGATGGACATACAATGCTGGCTTGAAACAGTCTTCCCTGAGTGGCTGGAAGTCCTCCTATCTAGAGCCACCTTCCTGAAAGCATTTGAGGATATCATTTGTAGCCACTCCTAACACCTCCCTAAAGAGCTTTCCATTATCAAATCGGCCTTCTTTAGTTGGCCAGTCAGTTCTTCACCAAGAAGAAAAATGAATGGGCAAAATAGATGTTCTCTTCCAGGCTTCTATCTGGGTGTAACCAAGTAACTCTCCACCCTGTTAGCCTCCCTGTCACCCAGGCCTGAGGCCGAGGATGCCCTGGGCCCTGGCTCAGATTCTGTAAAGGAGACAGGGGCAGGGGCAGGCCAGAGCTCATGAGAGAAGGAGAGGGAAAGGAGGAAAGGAAGCAGAGGTAGATGAAGGCCTTGTTCTCCGTGTGAATCGACCAGGGTCCCCGAGAGCAGGAAGCAGTCTAACCATAGGGCTCTCAGAAAAGCTCTTATCTAAATAGAGGTGGCCCAGGATGCTGGGTCCCCTCCACCATTGTCCAAGCCCACATTCCCCAAAAATGTTTCTCCACCCACCCCCACCTTGTCCTTTCAGATAAGAAGTAATTTTTAAAAGGGGCTCCAGGTATCATGAAATCAGTGTCTCTCTCTCTCTCTCTCTCTCTCTCTCTCTCTCTCTCTCTCTCTCTCTCCTCTCTCTATTTTTGGTACTGCAGTTGAACCCAAGGGTATTTCTACCTCTGATCTACATCCCCAGCTTTATTTTTGTTTTGAAACAGGCCCTCACTAAGTTGCTGAGGCTGGCCTCGAACCTGTGATCCTCCTGTCTTAGCCTCCCAAGTACTGGGCTTAGAGGCATGTACCACCAAACTAGGCAACATCTCAAGGTCTGTAACTGCACGAGAAAGTTACTCCTCCAGAGTCCCCTCAGCCTGACCCTGTGGCCATCATGAAGACCCAGGCCCTCTTCCTGGAGCAAAGGGAGCAGGAGCCATTCCAACCAAACCCTCCTTCCAACTCCAGGCCTTTTTCTGCCAGCACCCTCTCCCCTGTATTGTCTTAAGAGAATGTGAGAGGAGGGGAAAAGATAGTGTTTGCAGATTCCATCAGTCTCCTGGCTCAGACACAGCAGCATCCACAGATGTTTACATCGGGCCCTCCTACAGGGCGCTGCACCACAGTGGGGAGCCCTGTCCTGCCCTGGCTGGGCTCCAGGTGCTCTTGCTTTTCCTTTCCATCCTCAACTTGCTCCTTAGTACTCCTCTACCCTTCTGTTTTCCTAACTCATTAACTCATGATTTAATATTCTTCACAAACAGATTCTAATCGCAGTTAGCACGTGCAGTAAAATCCCATTAAACAGATAAGCAGAGCTTGTGCCAGTCCTCAGATTTTATCATCAAGAAAGGGACAAAAGAGAGAGGGAGGTGACTCTGTCTTGGGACTTAGAGAAATCCTCAGCAACTTAATGAAACCCTGTTTTAAAATTAAGAAAACAAGAAGAGCTGAGGATGTAGCTTGGAGGTAGATTGCCTTTGGGTTCAGTACCACAAATAAATAAAGTATTAGAAGTCAGGCATGGTGACACACACCTGCAATCCCAGTACTTGGGAGGCTGAGACAGGAGGATTGCAGGTTTGAAGCCAGCCTCAGCAATTTAGCAAGACTCTCAACAATTTAGTGAGACCTTGTTTCAAAATTTTAAAATAAACATGAAGTATTGACATTCATTATAGAATAGGCAAGCTTTAACCTAGAACAGCCTACTAACCATGCAGACAAAAGTTAGTTACCGGGGAAAGAAAAAGATGGTAATAAAAATTGGACTGTTTTATTTTGTAGCAAGATTTTTTTTAATTGATAAAATTTGTCAGCCAGTAGAAGGCAGAGTTCCCATGATTTTACCCATCAAAGCATTCTTAGGACCTAAACCAACCAAAATTTATGTTGAGAATGTAATTATGCAGTACTCCTGCCCCTTCCTCCTATCTGTGTCTTAAAAGGATGAGGTAGCACCTTCTCCCTGTTGAAAATGAAAATTTAATTTCTCTCGGTGTTCAACTTTGTGCCTATCTTAGCTTGGAGGATGCTCAGAGGTTTTCTTTGAAACAGCTGACTCTCATCCAATTTCCCCTGGGAAGTATGACAGTAAAGGTTTGGGAGGTACCCTGAGAGCGTCACCCAGGGCGATGGACAGAGTTCAGAAGACTGGGCTCTGCTCCCAGATCTGTCCTTTCTCTGTGAACCTGAGCCAGGACTTCGATCTTTCTGGGTCTCAGTTTCCCTATTAGTAAAAGGATTCTTGAAATGGAGACCTGCCTCACTGGGAGACTATGTTAACGATGTGTGGCAAAATGAATGTGTGCATCTCCAGGCCCAAGCTTGGCTCAGTAAAAACCCAGCAGACAGCCGGGCGTGGTGGCGCACGCTTATAATCCCAGCATTCGGGAGGCTGAGACCGGAGGATCCGGGTTCGCGGCCAGCCTCAGCTACCTAGTGAGGCACTCCGCAACTTAGTGACACCCTGTTTCAAAATAAAGAATAAAAAATAGGACTGGGGGTATAGCTCGGAGGTAGAATGCTCCTGAGTTCAATCCCCAGTACCGCCAAAAAAAAAAAAAAAAAAAAAAAAAAACCAGCAGAACAGAGATTCTGAAAGAAAGGTCAGTTTGATGTCATGTGTTATAGTTTGTAAAAAGGGATCCTAAAACAAACCAAGAACCCTGTTTATGTTAAGTGTCAGGCTGAAGAGTAGACCAGCTAGAATTGGTGTAGTTACTAAATGGGCAGGAAATCATTTATGAAATGAGAATTTTACACTGGATAACAATGGAGACTTGGGTACCATAACAGATACTAGACAGGTGGAAGTTTCTAGAAAGGCTAACTGAAGAGTTAAACCACCCCATTCAATTCCTCAGAGAATAATTCTATCATTTTCACTTTTTCACAAGAAACAGTC
The DNA here is from genome assembly GCA_004027655.1 of Graphiurus murinus. Taxonomy (NCBI): domain Eukaryota; kingdom Metazoa; phylum Chordata; class Mammalia; order Rodentia; family Gliridae; genus Graphiurus; species Graphiurus murinus. The sequence continues at coordinate 36,963 of PVLC010012449.1, forward strand.
ACTTGATAGAAAACACAAATACTGTCAGCAGCTGATGCTCACCAAGCTAGATTCCCTCTCCTGATTTCACCAGATTTTAATTATCCTTCTGCTAACAGAAAAGAAGGGGAGGAGACAGGAAGAAGGAGGAATGGAGAACACCTGAAAATCAGCATTGTTAAAAGCCAGCACTTTAAGAAATCACAGGTGGATCACAGGGTGCTGTGGGTTGCAAGCCGTGGGCTGTATTTCTGAGTGCCGGGTGGAGAAAGGTGAAGGGGACGCACTGAGTGCACACCCGACTGCAGGACAACAGTGAACTCTGCTGTCATCTGTACTGCAGACTCTGCACATGCTGCACACTCAGTATATTTTGGTTATATAAAATGAGCGATGTTTACCAAATTTTGGAAAGAAGCTGACCAGGTTATGCAAAAATAGCTAAAAAAAAAAAAACCAAAAAACATTAAATCCCCACATGCAATAATAGTGCCAGTACAGTGAGTATTGGAGGAGCCTTTTTTTTTTTTTTTTTTTTTTTCCCCCTGTGCACAGGGAGAACTGGCCTGTGCTAACTTCTTGGCTGTGATTATGTTGCTTGGTTAAGTGTGGTTCCGCACACAAGAGCCAGAAGGGAAGACAAATTCTGCCAGCAGTCAGGACTGTAGGTTTGACCTGTGTTGGCTTAGCCTTTTTCTGTGGGCCCAGACTGCCTTCAACTGGTTTGGGGTCACAGAAGAGCCAAATATTTACAGGTATGGAGGGAACAGGGCACATCTGTGAGCACTGTGAGTGTATCAGCCTGAAGCGTGTAGGTCACCGGTGTGGAGGGTGGCAATTTCCCCTTCTGGCGTCAAGAGAAGATCACTAGTAACTTAGACCAGATGGGAGAGCTCACAGATGGCTCCAAATTGGAGCTAAACAGATTGACACATCACACGAGGGCTCCCAGCACCATGGGTTGGGTACATAATTGACGGACTTCTTTTCACTTACTTTGACCAATCTCTAGTCCAAAAGGAAAGTGTTTCAACTGCAGAGCGATGGACAGAGGTGACTGGGAGCACACTCTATCCCCAGAATTCCTCTTCCCCTCTCCCTGTTATAAATACCTCTCCGCTGTTGTGCTTGGCATGCTAGATGCAGATGGAGGTAGGAGTCCTGAAGCCCATTAGGAAAGGGACCAGGCCCGGAGCATGGAAAGGACAGCGCCTGCCTGCCCGCCCGCCCGAGCTGAAGCTGATAACAGTGGCCTTGTCCAGAATAGCGCATGGGAGCTTTCTTATCTTGCTTTGGCAGGAGGTGCTGTGGGCTTCCTGTGCGAAATCAGGAGCCGATGCCGCTTTCCTCTCGTTGTTCGGCTTCCTCCCCCCTCGAGACGGTTCCCAGCACAGAGATTATCTTTGCATCTTCAAACATGGCACAATCTACTTCCTTAAGAGCTTGATGTATTCTTAAGGCTCAGGCAAATCCCCCTCCCCCTAAATCTCTTTTCAAGTGCCTGTTAGCGAGTCAGGCTCCTAAATGACATTCTATTTTTATGATTCCAATTACAAAGAGGGGAAAAATAACCACCCCGAAATTAGAAAAGAGCCACAGAATCTGTCCTTTTCACTTGGAGAACCTGGCAGTGAGTCAGGCCTATGGCTTCCATACCAGAGCCCCTGTGCAGTTCCTAATGCCCTGAGTGGGGGAGGGAGGGCAGAGGTCGACTAGCCCCAAGTGAACTCAGACAGCAGACTGCTTTCCCTGGGAAAGACCTAGACTCGCTTTACTCTAACATATTTCTTTGCATTTCCTGAAAACAAAGTGGTTTTTGAGGCCTTTCTTGTCTTACTCGTTGCTTTGGGGAGAAAAATGAAATCTAAAGCCTTTTCTTCTGGGGTACAAGAGAATCTCATCTGTCTGATGTTATAATCCCAAGGGTACCTGCAAGTGTCCCATCCAGGCATGTACCTGTGTAGACACATAGAATATATATACACACACACATATACACACACATGTGCACATACACGCACACACTCGTGTTCACCAAGGGTGTGAAAAAGATGGGAAATCAAATATCTCAAGGCATGGATGTTACAGTCTAGGAAATAGAGAATACCAATAATGAAAAATTAGGCAAAGTGATTTTTATGTAATGATTCTAAAACCTCATCATTACAGTGTTTCCAGTATAAGAGAAATTATATAATTTCTTCTTGGTTCAGTTTTCACTACTAATCAATAAGGGCTAAAATGTTCCCTTATCTTACCTGACAATTATAAAGAAGAGTTCGATGGTAGAAATCACAGAAATTCCTTAAGGAATGATCGGCCCTCCCTTTTTTTTTTTTTTTTTTTTAATCTTACAATCTAATTGTAAAAAGAGACACACATTTAAAAACATCAAGAGAAACCTAACAGGTGCACTTGGCAGAAACGCTCATGTGACATTATTCCTAATTCTATTAGGTGTAAAAGTAGCAGTGTGGTTATAATGGAAAATGTGTGCATTTTTGGAGTTGTCCATGAAGCACACAGGGCTAAAGTGATATGAGTCTGAACCTGCTTTTTAAGACTCCACAAAAGAAAAAATAATAAAAACAAACAAGGGACAGATGGAGCAAATGTGGCAGTTTTTTGATGAATGATATTGGATGTCGGTGAAATGCAGCTCAGTGGGGGAGCGCAAGCCCAGCATGTGCAGGGCCCTGGGTTCCATCCCCAGCACCACACACACACACACACACACACACACACACACACACACATCTGGGTGGCAGCCAGGTGGCATTTTATCACACTATGCTCTGTACTTATCAGTATGTTTGAGAATCATAAACAATGAAAACTCTTCCTAGAAATGTACCAGCACCTCATGCCTGACTGCCTGTTTACAAATGTTGATGGAGTGCCATCAACACTAGGCTCTTGCTTTGTCATGGGGACAAGGCGATTAAGTAGATGTGGCCACTCTCCCCTTGGAGAGGCCCACAGGAGCCTCTGTACAGTAAGTGCCATTGAGAAGGTGACTCTGCAGGAGGACAAGTGACACAGGAGGGGAGCCTGAGCCAGCAGACTGGACAGGCTAGAGTTCTGGGTCCTTCTCAGCTCAGAGTCTAAACGAGAATAATAATCAGACTGGATGTTGCTAGTTAAGATCAACCACTCATTCTTTCTGGAAATTGGGCTTTAAAGTTCCTACTGGTTTGAAAATCTCCAGAATCTGCCCAAAACATGTGTATAAATTTGAGACCAGCAAGCTCTCTGATCACCAAAGGTTCTAGTCCAAGCCCAGCATGGTGGCATATACCCATAATTCCAGTACTTGAGAGGCTGAGACAGGAGGATTACAGATTCGAAGACAGCCTCAACAAATAGTGAGACCCTCAACCTAGTGAGATCCTGTTTCAAAATAAAAACAAAACGTTGGGCTGGGGGTGTAGCACAGAGGTAGAATGCCCCTGGCTTCAATCCCCAGTAACCAAAAAAAAGGGCCTAGTCCAGAATGTAGAATACAAAATGATTAAATATTTAAATATATATATATATATTCCATTTCATATATCCCATTCCAAATGCATATTCCATTTCACAAATAAACATGTATATATGGAGAGAAAGAGTGTGTACAATCTCGTGGACATTAATGATAAACAACATCAACAACTTTTTAATTTTTTTTTGGTAGTACTGGGGATTGAATCCAAGGGCATTCTATCTCCAAGCTATTTGGAAAGACCCTTTTATATTTTTTGTTTTGAAACAGGGTCTCACTAAGTAGCTGAGGCTGGCTGTGAACATGCAATCCTCCTGTTTCAGTCTCCCAAGTACTGGGTTTACAAGTGTGAGCCAACATACCCAGCTCAACATCCTTATTTTATAATTAAACATTTAAGGCCTAAGAAGTTAAAGGACTTGCTATGTACCCCAAGACTTGAAAAGAAATAGATTGAATTTAATAACCACTCCAAGATGTTTGTTTCCATACGCACTTAATTATCCCTGGGAAAAAAATTAGCTGCACAACTGAACATTCCAACTAAAGCCAGCCTTTTTGTAAGATGTGAAATGCTATTATTTCCTTGAGGTTTCCACTCATTAACATAATTTCATCCCCACATCCCCCATGTTTGCATGTTAGTACCACTAAGAGCTAATTAAAATTTAGATATTAAATTTTCTAATTATACATTTTCTTTAATATGTAGTATCTAGAAGAGGAAGGATGTATGGCAGCATACTGTCAGGGGTTTTGTTTGCATCAGCAAATACATTTGCTATTTTTAAATTCGAAAGACAAATATGGGAGGGGGAAATCTATAGAAAAGAAGACTTGCATAAAATTTGTGACTGTGTTCTTGGAGGACTCATCCAGTGGTTTTCCTTTTGCCTGTCACCACTGGTGGGTCTATGCTGCAAGGCAATATTATAATGACTTGCTTTTTATTTTTTTTAAATAGGCATGACTTTTGTTCCAATAATGAAGAGTCCTTTATTCTGGATCCTGATAGCAACATAGGAAACAGAATTGAGAGCATCACTCAGCGCATGGAAGTAATAGAAGGAAAGAATAAGGTATTGTTTATAAAACTGAGCACTGGGATATTCTAAAAATACACTCTCAGCTCCATGTTGTAGGTTCATAGGAACCAAGAGCAATCCGAATGCTCAAGCCAAATTCAAAGAGAAGAACAACACTATCTAAGATATGTCTTCATGGAAATGCATTAAGATTACTTAAGCTGCTGTATTCTTCAGTGGACCCCCAGTTCTAAGATAAGGAGTACTGGAGCTTAAAGGAACAGGTCAAGATGTCCTCTTGAACATTAGACTGGTCCACATCAGTGGTTCTCAATCCTGACTCAATCCTGACTGAACATATTAGAACATTCTACCAGCTAGTATTCTATCCCAATGTCTAGGGTGGGACCCAAGGCCCATAAAGGCTTTCCAGGTGATTCTGGGATGTAACCAGGCCTGCAAATCACTGACCCACATAATATGAGATCCCAGTAGACAAAGCTACTGCAAGAGTTATGGTTAAAATTGAAGGTTTCCATTTCATAAAACACCATGTGTTTTTTGCAAGGACAAATCCTAACTTAGGGTGTACAAAAGTGGTCTATTAAGACTTCTCCAACTAATCAGGCCTAGGAGATATCTTTTTCATGCTGCTCTTGTACCAACCATTTTCCACTTTCCTGTGCAGCCTTGGTGGTAGCTGACACCCTGTGAACCAGGCCATTCTCAGTGGAGCACAGACCTAGTGGCTTTTCCCCTGTTCTACTAGTGAAGAATGCACTTAAAAATCTGCTATGTCTACGGACACATGCATATCTTGATTTGGAGTGAAGACTGTGAATATAGACGCCACTGTCTGCTCAAGTTATTTAGCTGTATTCTTTGCATTCAGAGTTGAAAAAAGTAGATGGCATTGTTCTCCATGTGGGATTTAATAATAACAACAAATAACATCTGTACTTTTCATTTTGCAAGGCCTTTTGAAATATTCGAATGACACCATCATTCTTTGGCAAGCCAGAGTGGTTTTCTCCATTTTATTTTATTTTATTTTTCTTTTATTTGCAGTACTAGGGATTGAACCCAGGGGCATTCTACCTCCAGGCTACACCCTAGTCCTATGTTTTATTCTTTTATTTTTGAAACAGAATCTCACTAAGTTGCAGAGGGCCTCACTAAGCTGGGACTGGACACGAACCTGAATCGTCCGGCCTCAGCCTCCCAAGTACTGGGATTACGTGCATGGGCCACCATGCTCGGCTTCTCCATTTTAAAGATTAAAAAAAAAAACAGGGGATAAAATGATCAACCCAAAACCACACCCGTTAAAAGGATAAATGAGAATGCCAGGCGTGGTGGTACATGTCTGTAATCCCAGTACTGGGGAGGCTAAGACAGGAGGATCACAGGTTCAAGGCCAGCCACAGCAATTTGAACCAAAGTCCTACTCAAAACCCAGTGTTCCCATGGCCAACTGAGCCAATACAGAAATTAAAGTGGTGATGGCTTATATCACAATGTCGACAATCACTTGTCAAGGATTTTGGAACACAGGAGCAGCTGTAGTGGTTTATATTTTTTTCTGTAACACAAATGAGCAGGAGTTTAGAAACATTCCATGACCAATAGCTATTGATGAGAAAGTAGTTTAAGAAATACCAAGATAGCAGGAAGTTCTATAAATTTGAAGATTTAAGTAATGCTACATTCTTGGCAAGTAAAAAAGAACTAGTCTCAGTTTATTTGCAGTAGACAGCAAATTAGTCATCATCAAGTACTAGGAAAGTTTCAAGATGCCTTTAGCAATGTCTGTTCATTTTTTTTTTCCTGACCACATTAGGTATGTGTATTATTAACTGCTGGGTATTTAAAGTGAAGATTTATACCTGTAATTCCAATGGCATCTTCTAGTCCTATTTAGGTTTACCTTATCCACAAAAATATACAATAGAAACTAAAATGGAAAATGAGAAACCTATGTGAGATTTCTGATTACATTGAAATATGAAGCAGTAATTTAACTCCATATTTAACACTTACGAAAAATGGCAAGAAAAGCTAGCTGAGATCAAAGAACTGTCCCAGTTTCCAGTTTCCTTGTCATATTGTCATGAAACTTTATACTTGGGCATAAGATTTTAAGCATGGACTTTTGCACAAAGCTGGTACTTGTACCACCAGCCTGCACTCAAAGTCCCAGGGACAAGCTCTGCCCCTTTCCATAAGTGTAACCAGATACACACCAGGTCTCCACTCCTGACTGAGGTTCTCTCCTCAGGAAGAATGGAGCTCGTGATGTTTGCCCTACTTAGCTTCCTGTTATAAAGATGAAAAGAAATAACATCAGGAGAAAGCCCTCTACAAATGCCACTTTGATAAAATGATTACTACATACGCTCTAACACTTGTGCCCAGACTGACTACGGTCATACACAATGATGATAAACACTGGGAAATTTTTCAATACTCATTCTACGCAAAGCTGAAATATACATAGGGTACATATCCTATAAACAGCTATAATAGTAACACATTAGACTTGAAGTAAATTACTGATTTCATGTCTGAATTTAGGCACACTTACTGATACATCTTTTCATGTATGAGAAAAGAGCTGTCTTTTATATGATGGTGATGAAAGTTTTGCTCTTTCCAAATTCTATACAGTGTTCTTTACAACTAAAATGTTCATTCTTTCTGTACTTTTTTTTTTTTTTTTTTTTTTTTTTTTTTTTTTTTTTTTTTTTTTTTTTTTTTTT
>PVLC010012450.1:7384-31394 GCA_004027655.1 Graphiurus murinus
GGTACTAGGGATTGAACTCAGCGGCGTTCTACCTCCGAGCTACACCCCCAGCCCTATTTTTTATTCTTTATTTTGAAACTGGGTCTCACTAAGTTGCGGAATGCCTCACTAGATAGCTGAGGCTGGCCGCGAACCCGGATCCTCCAGTCTCAGCCTCCCGAATGCTGGGATTACAAGCGTGCGCCACCACGCCCGGCTCTTTGCACGGTTTTTATTACAGTGTTCATCAGATTGAATCAATTGTTTCTGAAGAAAGGGATTATTTCTCACTTATTTCTCTACCCTTAGTCTTATTTTTTTAAGTTTAATGAGGAAAGATCTGAAAAATCCTATTTTCTTCAGGTTGATATACCCGTCTCATGTTCTTGTATTTTATAATATTTTTAAGTTTTTCTGAGTTAGAATTGGCCATCTTAAAAAATAGATAGATTAAGCTGGGCCTCTTGGCACATGCATGTAATCTCAGTATGTGGGATCTCAGGTTCAAGGACAGCCTCAACAACTTAGTGAGACACTGTTTCAAAATTAAAAATTAAAAGGGGGCGGGTGCTGGGTATAGCTCTGAGGTAGAATTCCCCTGGGTTCCATCCCAAGTACAAAAAACAATGTGGATAGACTAATATTTATTAGAATAGGCACCTCCGACCTCAGTGTTGCATGGTTATTTTAAGCAAATTACTTAAAAGGTGAGGTACATATTTATAACTTTATTCTGGGCTGGAGATTTAGTTCATAGTAGAGCATTTGCCTAGCATGCACAAGGCCCTGGGTTCCATCCCCAACCAGCAAAAACCAAATATACAAACATTCATTCTTCCAGTGACAAAACAATCTTTCCTAATAGATGTGATTTATTTCAGCTTCTTAACTAGAAAGTAAAATACAAGTTAAAATATTTTGTGAATGTAATGAACTTCTGTATTTTCTTTTCTGCTTTGTTTCATTGTATTTAAAATCTTTGTGAGTATAAATTCAAAAAAATGCCATTGATTGAATCATGTAGCTTACATCTATGGAAAACATCTTGAAACCATTGTAGGTAATGAGTAGTGAACTTGTTTGCCTGGAGCTTAAACTTTAGAGTTTAAGTTTCTGTAATTTGCTGTGTCAACTTTAGGAACTTGGATTTTTCCAAAGGCCATCAGGGTATTACAGGAGACAAAGAGGGTCAGCAACGGCGAATAAGACAGCAGCGCTTGATCTCCATAGGCAAATGGATTGCCGACAATCAGCCAAGGTATTGGGGCTTCTGGCCTATTCTTCCTGATCACCTTATCAGTACACACACACACGCACACACACACACACACACACACCTGTGTCACCGGGTTTTGCTATAAATACTGTTGACTGTGAACTAAGTAAAAATCTTTGTAGTACAACATCTAGTTATGACCCCAGTGATTATAAGTATACTTATTATTTTATAATCTCTGTTCTCTGCATTACACTGCCTGTTCTTGCCTCTGTGCTTTTCTTGTTCTTCTGCTCTAGTTTATAAACATCTATATAAATCTAACTGGATTTTATGTTCTCACAGTGATTTGTATGGGCAAGGGCATGGTAATCAGGATGATGCTAATGATTAAATACAAAGCAGATGATAGCCATTGATGTAGTGAAAGAAAGAAATACAGGTCTTGGAATCAAATATGTTTGAGTTCTTCCACTTTCTTGGTGGCCTGCCTATTCAAATAAACTTTTCACCTCTGAATTGCAGTTTCTGTACCTATAAGCTATAAATTATATATAGCAACCTTAGAGGACATGTCCATGCATGTAGACCAATGTCTTGTACTTAAAACATGCTCAATAAATATAACTAATAATTAGCAAGCATTGAAAGGGTAGGGGAGTATATATTGTGATCTTAAGTGTAATAACAAGAACCTGAGTTTTTATACAACCACTTTTGTGTTACTTGGATCCATATTGGTAATATTGGTATACCCTGTTATTTCCATAAATGTTAGGGCTAGGAATGTATTGACTGTTGGATCCATACACAGTTAAGTTACCGTTTTTTAGGGTTAGTTTTTCATATGGATTTATTTTCCTTTTTTTAGGCTGATTCAGTGTGAAAATGAGGTAGGAAAATTGTTGTTTATCACAGAAATTCCAGAATTAATACTGGAAGACCCCTGTGAAGCCAAAGAGAACCTCATTTTACAAGAAACATCCGTGATAGAGTCACTGGCTGCCGACGGGAGCCCGGGACTGAAGTCGGTGCTGTCTACAGGCCGAAGTCTGAGTAACAACTGTGACACAGGAGAGAAACCAGTGGTCACCTTCAAAGAGAACATTAAGCCACGGGAAGTGAACCGAGACCAAGGAAGAAGCTTTCCTCCCAAAGAGGTGAGAAGGGACTATAGCAAAGGAATAACTGTAACTAAGAATGATGGAAAGAAGGACAACAACAAGAGGAAAACTGAAACCAAGACTTGCACCTTAGAAAAGTTACAGGAAACAGGAAAGCAGAATGTGGCAGTGCAGGTAAGCTGTATGTGAACTGCAAAGCAGGTAGAGGAAGGCTCACACAAAAGGCGAGATTTCTCATTTTATTCCTAAAGCCTTGAGCATTGGCTGTTCTGAAGTTTATATGCATTCAAAGAGTGCACAGCAAGGTACGTAAAGAACTGTTTAGGTCTGGGGATGAGCTCAGCGTTTACCTAGATGCGTGAGGCCCTGGGTTCAATCCCTGGTACCTCAAAAAAAAAAAAAAAAAGCAAGCTATGGTAGATGGTTACTTTATCAGTTCTTGGGAATGTGAGTAGGAAAAAAGTAAACCTAATTTGAAATTTCTATCCGTTCCCTCTAATTTAGTGATTTGAGATGACCAGTTGTAGAGCCATAAGTTCACACAGGGTTATATTTTTCTTTGGAAGGTGGTATAATTATCAGTGTTAATGTTACAGTAGAGATTTGGGGTCTTTTATAGAACCAAAGGGTTATGAAGGCTTATAGAGTTTCTAATTTTTTGGTTTTCTGATCCAAATTCACTATACAAAGCAAAACATATTCTTAAGAGATGCTCAGCTGGGTGTGGTGGTGCACACCTGAGGCTGAAAAAGGAGAATTGAAAGTTCAAGGCCAGCCTCAGCAGTAGTGAGACTCTCAGCCACCTAGCGAGACCCTGTTTCAAAACAAAAATAAAATTGCACTGGGGGTATAGCTCAGAGGTAGAATGCCCCTGGGTTCAATCCTTAGTACCAAAAAAGAAAAGAAAAAGATGAGGCTTTTTTTCTTGACATTTATGCCTGTCCCATCCCGTATCACTGTGTCACTTTAGCATTATCCTGGCTCATAGGAATTTGTAAAAACAAGAACCCTCAGTAATTTGTGACTTTATACCTTTCCAAAGAAATACAGGTAATTTCATTTAAACAGAAAAGTTCTTTAGTCTTTGCTGGTTTTAGTAATACCACTAAAATTTGAATAAATACTTAAAGTAGCTATGTGTTCTGTTAACACATTTTTGCCAAGTGAATGTGGTTGCATGAGGAACCTTATATTGTTGAAACCCACTTACAAATAAACAGTACCTTTATTTCCCTCATAGAATTTTTTGAGAAATAAAATAATAGTTCTTAAGATTAATGGTAGGAAGAGAAAGAGAAAAACATGGTAGAAATAGAGTAAAGACACAGAAAGGAAGAGCTGCTAGGAAAAGAAAAAACAAATGAACTAGAAAGCCAAAGGACCAGTGTGGTAGGGACTAGCTAGCACTGCCTTCTTGCCCTTCTGCGTTCTCTGTAATGCCTTTCAGTAAGGTCTCGACTGATGATAAGATCTTTCCTAATCCATCTTAAATCTTCCTATAGATATCTAAAGAAAGCCTGATGTAGGCAATAAATCATCACACTGTGTAACTCATCCCAAATTTTCTATAAATGCTGCTACTTTTCTGGCACAGTGTATTGAATCATAGTACTACTCCTTGTTGCGGAAAGTATCCTCATTTATTTTGAAGGATGGTAAGGCTTCAGGGTAGAAGGTAGATGCCTGACTGTACACTTAAGGCTGCCCAGATGAAATTAAACTGAGGGCCCCTAAAAGAACTCACCTGTGGGTTAATCGCCTTTATCGCTTGGTAATTCAGTGTAAAGAGCCCCGGGCCTAATGGCAGGCAGCTCAAGGCCACAGGCACATTGTTTAACCTGTTACCATCAGGTATCCCCTTTAAAACAAATGGACTTTAAAGTCCTTTTTACATTTAGTGTTTTTGTGATTGTATAAAAGCAAATAAGTATACTAGTAAAACTAAGTCCTTGGATCTTATTTTATTGGAAACTAGATAAATGGGTTTTTCCATTTTTTAAACTTAGGTGAATTTGAATATTTTCAGCATATACTTTTTGACATAATGGAATTTTTTTAAATACTTTCTTAAGAGTAGGTGCTTCTTTGTGAGGCATTTGAGTTCCAGGTTTTTATAGATAGTTTTGCTTCTGTTAATCATAGGTAAAATCCCAGGCAGAACTAAGAAAGACTCCGGTGTCAGAAGCCAGGAAAACACCTGTAACTCAGACCCCAAGTCAAGCAAGTAACTCGCAGTTCATCCCTATCCATCACCCGGGAGCCTTCCCACCTCTTCCCAGCCGGCCAGGTAAATACCTGTTTTGCCATTTCTTCTGCCTAATTCTGTCTGTCTGCAGATTTCTTTTAACCCAGAGTAACTCATAGTCTCAGAATGACAGTACTGTGCTATAATGTTATAAAATAGAAAGAAATTTAGTATTCCTAATGTCTATGAAGTTATTTTTGAGCCATTTCTCTGTAACACACATACAAGTGCATGTTTGTTACCGTGACAGAATTTCTTACACTGAACATGAGAAGCTACCTTTAGAACACTGATTATCTCAGTAGATAGAAGAAAAGTAGCTAGTTGTCTATATTTAATTCTTAAAATCAAAATCATGTTAAAGATTGACAACATAGTTTATCTGTTGCTTTTATAATGTTAGCCCCCACAAAGAAATGACTTTTTTCCCTTTCTCTTGATAAGTTTCTTTAGAACTAAAGCTGTGTTCTTCTATTTTGAAGGGTTCCCGCCCCCAACATATGTTATCCCCCCTCCTGTGGCATTTTCTATGGGCTCAGGTTACACCTTCCCAGCTGGTGTTTCTGTCCCAGGAACCTTTCTTCAGCCTACAGCTCACTCTCCAGCAGGAAACCAGGTGCAAGCTGGGAAACAGTCCCACATTCCTTACAGCCAGCAACGGCCCTCTGGACCAGGGCCAATGAACCAGGGACCTCAACAGTCACAGCCACCTTCCCAGCAACCCCTTACATCTTTACCAGCTCAGCCAACAGCACAGTCTGCAAGCCAGTTGCAGGTTCAAGCTCTAGCTCAACAGCAGCAATCCCCTACAAAAGCTGTGTCAGCTTTGGGGAAAAGCCCACCTCACCACTCTGGATTCCAGCAGGTAAGTTATGGTTGTGTATACTAACCATCTGGAATAAGGGGAAATGCTAATGTGATTGTCTAGCCAATTAAAAATGCTAGTTAAACTTTAAGATATCTTCTGCTTAGACTTAAAATGATTGCAGAAATGCAGAATTCCTTCTACTGTTAAGAAAGTTTAAATGGTTTTCTTGTGTGTGTGTGTGTGTGTGTGTGTGTGTGTGTGTTCAAATGGAGATTGAACAGAGGGGAATTCTACTGCCAAGCTACACCTCCAGACCCTTTTATTTTTTGTTTGGAAACAGGGTCTTGTTAGGTTGCTTAGAGTCTCATGATGTTGCTGAGGCTGTCCTTGAACCTGCAATCCTCCTGTCTCAACCTCCCAAGTACTAGAGTACTAGGATTACAGGCATGCCCACCACACCCAGCTCTTCTGTACTTTATTGATAAAGGATAAAATATATCTTCACTACCATTCTTTGCTGCTACTCATTGTTAGCTTTATAGAAAAAGATGGTAGAATGAAAATAGAATCATCTTGATGAGGTGCTAACATGGATGTGACACCAGTCTTAAATATCATCCCCACAGCACAGAAGCAGAAGGGGGGATCAATCTCTCATACTCATTTATTAGATTTCTTAAATAATTGACCTGTCAGAGAATCTTGAGTTCATACCCATAATCTGTTCCCAGAAACCTGCGTATATTCAAAAACCCAAGGGATAAAAGAAGGTGCTGCATTGCCTGATTTATTTGCTTACAAAATCCTTAAGTTCATTCTTTGATTTTAAATAACGTTGCACTTTATCTTCATCTTGATGACAAGCATTTTTTTTTTTTTTTTAAGTATCAACAGGCAGATGCCTCCAAACAGCTGTGGAATCCCCCTCAGGTTCAAGGCCCACTAGGGAAAATCATGCCTGTGAAACAGCCCTACTACCTTCAGACCCAAGACCCCATAAAACTGTTTGAGCCGTCACTGCAACCTTCCGTAATGCAGCAGCAGCCTTTAGAGAAAAAAATGAAACCTTTTCCCATGGAGCCATATAACCATAATCCCTCAGAAGTCAAAGTCCCAGAATTCTACTGGGATTCCTCCTACAGCATGGCTGATAACAGAGCTGTAATGGCACAGCAAGCAAATATGGACCGCAGGGGCAAACGGTCACCAGGAGTCTTCCGTCCAGAGCAGGATCCCGTGCCCAGGATGCCATACGAGGTGTGTGTCCTTTCTTGCCAGCCAGCTTCTTGGAGCTAGGTCGGAAGTTGCTTATCTTTTGAATTTCTCAAATTGATACTATATTTATTTATATCTTTCAAGTTGACACATAAAAATTATACATGTTTATAGAAAACAGATGTTATGGAAGGCCACTCTGATTCAGTGTATACAGTGCTTTTGTCTCCTCATCAAATTTGCACAGTATATTTTAGTTTGCAGAACTGAAGAATTCTGTAACTGATTTTAAACTGTGATGGTCTGGCAGAAAAATGTGCAGAAATCTAACACGGCACGTTAGAGGATTCTGAGACAAAGAGCTCTTCTCAGTTGGGCTGAATCATCTAAGTTTAAAAATAGGTTTACTGAGTATTTAAACAAATTGCTTTCTGAGAGGAACTAAGTCCGCCAGTTATCTTGGACGGCAGAATTCCCTTTCCTTGCCCTTTTATTCATGAGAAGCAGGTGTGGTTGTTAAAAGAGCTGTTTCTCTATTTGTTAGCAAAAAACATGGTAGTCGTTTTGCTGTTACTCACTAGCTGCATTAACCTTTTATGTTCTGCCCTGTCAGTGTCTTTGCTTCTTTCTGTTGTCTCTTTCTCACCATTGTCCTGTGTCACTTTGCTTTTGTATTTCACAACCTTGTCCTCTCTGCATAACTGCTCACTGTTGATCACTTCTCACCTAATCATGCTGCTCCTCCTTTATGTTTTTGTCACGCCTAATTGCATTTCACTGTGATGCTTTCTGTCACTAGGACCCCAAGAGCTCCCCTTTGCTTCCTCCGGACCTGTTAAAGAGTCTGGCTGCCTTGGAGGAAGAGGAAGAGCTGATTTTTTCTAACCCTCCTGATCTTTACCCAGCTCTGCTTGGGCCTCTCGCCTCTCTTCCTGGACGAAGCCTTTTTGTATGTATTTGACTTGATTCTGCTTCTTGCTCTAACCCCACCTTCTTTCCTGAGATTTTATAGTACTTGGTATAGGTGATTTCTTCTTTCTGGAGCTACATAGAATATGTAAATATATTTCTTTAAAGAAGTACGTAACATATTTCCCAACTGCTTTAAACTAATTTCAGAATGGTAGTAGGATAATAGCAAGACATTTCTGATTGTAGTTCCCCCACGTTGTAGAGTCCTACATAGCTTGGATATACGTGTTAACCAGAAAGCAGCCTGCAGAGCAAAGTAATTCATTTCTCAGGTGGCACTTCCATCTGGGCCCAAGAATTTCAAGTGTTGTCTAATGTTGCCTAAGGATAGTGAGCTTTTGTTTTATATGGATTCAAAATATGAAAGGAAGTATGTTCTAGATTTGTTTTTTTACTGACATTACTGAATAGTGTGTGGCTCTCCTCTGTTTGGCTAACTGAAAGAGCCCTGATCTAAGTTTAGAGTTAGATGCATAAACAGATCAAGTAAAAATGAAGAAGATTCTATTTATTAACATTGTTGGAATACCATAAATGAGCAGATACGAAGATAAATAACTAGAATAACATAAAATAAAATTTACAAATTAATTGATAATGTAGTTTTTAAAATAATCTTCTAGAACCCAGTCTCCATTTCAAATAATGTCATTCTTTATGCTCATCAGTATTTAAGTTTATTTTACTGAGGGTGGGGAGAAAGATATATGCCATAAGAGTTTTCCCCCTCCCTTCACTACATCTTAAACCTAAAGAGATTCTGAGTTTTTATTTCTTACTTTCTTTTGCATAAACAAAGGACAAGAAAACATTTCCTAAGGTTAAAATGAACTAATTATAGTATCATGAAAAATAAGAATGCAGTAGCTTTCCTGATAGTAGCTGCCATCCTGGTATTTGGAAGTTCCCTTAACAGCTTGCCAGTGTGAGCAGCAAGAGCCCTCCTCCCGAGTTAGCAACAATGACCCCCTGAAAACTTAGACCAGTGGTCGTGCCGCGGCGTGCTGTTGCCAGCCAGGTGTGCTTGGCACGCTGCCTTTCTGCTGGAGTGGCTTGAGGGGCTAATAGTGGCTCTATCTTTTTAAAAGTCATTGTTTTATGTTTAAAACAATGGGAGCTGGGTGTGGTGGCACACACCTGTAATCCCGGTACTTGGGAGGTTGAAACAGGAGGATCACAGGTTCACAGCCAGCCTCAGCAACTTAGTGAGGCCCTCCACAACTTAGTGAGACCCTGTGTCAAAATAAAAATAAAATAGGGCTGGTGGTGTAACTTGGAGGTAGAATGCTCTCAGTTTAAAATTCCCAGCACAAAAAAAAAAAAATTTTTTTTTTTTTTTTTTTTTTTTTTTAAAAATCAACAATGAGGAAGAAAAATCCCACTGGCAACTCTTCTTATATTTAACATTATTAAGAATATAATGTGTGTAAAAACAACTTGAATGTAGCAAGTATTTAGTAAATGTTAGCCCACTATTCAGTGATAGCACTAAAGGTTCATCTTTCTCTTCCTCCAGAACTTAGGGCCAGTACATAGAAGCTTGGCTTTTGTATTTTAAGAAATATCACAAATGCAGCTGCTTAGGAAACATAAACAAAACCATTTGTCAAACGAACTGGAAAGGCTTTTGTTGTTGTTGTACTGGGGGTGGGACCCAGGGGCCTTCTACCTCCAGGCTACACCTCAGCCCTATTTTATTTTATTATTTTATTTTAAACAGGGTCTCGCTAATTGCTTGAGACTATCCTCGAACCTGTGATCCTCCCATCTTAGCCTCCCAAGTACTGGGATTACAGGCATGCATCACCACGCCCAGCTTCTTGAAAGACTTTTTGTAAGTCATCAGTGTTAGTGTTTTAAAAATTTAGGATCCAGATGTGCTAGTGTACACCTGTAATCCCAGTATTTGGAAGGCTGAGACAGAAGGACTGCAGGTTCAGGCCAGCCTCAGCAACTTAGTGAGACCCTATTCCAAAATAAAAAAATAAAATAGGGCTGGAGGTATAGCCCAGAGGTAGAATGCCTCTGGGTTCAATCCCTAGCATCATTAAAAAAAAAAAAAGCATATATGGAATAAACATATTAGAACAGTTTGACATCTTATTCAGAATTCTTCTAAATGCAGCTATTGGTAAGGGGAATCCTGAGATTTCATGCCTAAAAAAACAGTGTGTGTATGGGGGGGGGGGGTAGAACTGGGAATTGAACCCAGAGGCATTCTACCTCTGAGTTACACCCCCAACCCGATCTTATTTTTATTTGGAAATGGTCTTACTAGGTTGAAGAGAGTCTCACTATTTGCTGAGGCTGTCCTTCAACCTGCCATCCTCCTGTCTCAGCCTCCCAAGTCCTGGGGTTACAGGTGTGCGCCACCACACCTGGCCTAAAAAAACACTTATAACTCCCACTTTCCAGAGTCTCAGAGCTAGAGTAGATTGACTGTTGAAGGAGAGTTCTGACTCACCTGTGGCAGCTGGCACGTTGGCATGGTATTAACAGCACAGCATTGTACACATTTTACACATTGAGCGAGGACAAGTGTGCTTAAATGGTGGCCTTTTACTTTGATGATATCATAAGGTTAATATTAAGAAAATGCAAGGCATAACTTAACCTCTCTTTTTTCTGGGACTGTGAAGAAATCCTTATTGGAGAAGCCCTCAGAGCTCATGTCACACTCATCCTCTTTCCTGTCTCTCACCGGATTCTCTCTCAATCAGGTAGGTAAACAGTTAAGAACCTTGCCTCATGCTTTATTATAGGCTAATATTTTTTTCCCATTTTATTTCAGTACATCTGTTTTTCCCTTTTTTTCATATATTGGTATTTTCCATATATTTTGTTTTATCCCCTTGTCTGTGATTGAGGCAAACTAATAACTTGTACATTATGAATTTGAATCCTTTAACTTCTCATTAATACTAAAATCCTTAAGGCTCTATTGTTCAGCCAAATAAATTATTCACTGTGTTTAACCTGGATGGTTTACATGGAGCAAAATAAAGGGTGAAAGAAAGCAAAGGGGCAAATGAATGTGAAAGAAATAAAAGCCTTCAAAAGTTTGTCTTACTAAGAAAAGCCCGGGTGTATTAAGAACCCATAAACATGACATTGCATTTTCTTAAGTCTCTGTTTCTTTGAGTGAGTATCTAACTTGACTGTCATGTCTTTCAGGAAAGATACCCAAATAACAGTATGTTCAATGAGGTATATGGGAAAAACCTAACAACCAGTTCCAAAGCAGAGCTCAGTCCCTCAATGGCCCCCCAGGAAACATCACTGTACTCCCTTTTTGAAGGGACTCCATGGTCTCCATCACTTCCTGCCAGTTCAGGTATTAACTAGTCTTTAAATTAGAAACCTTGCCTTTCTCAAACATTCAAATTGTCTAAGAGTTAGTAATATGTTGTAATTATAGTGTATTTGTTTTATTTTTTAAGTAACTTCTGAAAGTAGGAAAAAGCCTGATTAAGCCAGTTCACATAATAAATGCTGCCTTTTTTACATTCTAGTTAACCATCAGAGTTGTAAGAGGGAAAGCTATGAGTTCTGTCTTATGGTTCCAGCTGTTTTTTAGTTTTGTTTGTAGATATTCATTTTTTTTTTTGAAGGAAAGTTATAGTTGGGTTTTTTGTTGTTGTTTTGTTTTTGTGACACTGGGGATTTAACCCTGAGGCATTCTACTTCCTAGCTATACCCCTAGCCCTATTTTATTTTTTATTTGGAAACAGGGTCTGGCTAGGTTGATGAGTCTCACTACTTGCTGAAGCTGTCCTTGAACCTGTGATCCTCCTATTTCACTCAACCTCCCAAATGTAGTTTTTAAAATAAAGATTTTCATCTCGATTTTATAAATCAAGTCTAATTTTATAGTAATTCTTAAGGTCAAGAAATCTGTTTCTTATGAGGAAAACCAGTGAATACTTGTCTGAAACAGGCCAGAATAGTACATTTAATTGACAAAATTGTCTACTACTTTGTTTTGCTATTTTAAGGCAAAGAATGTGCATTAGATAGGTGCCGTAAGGTAAATTAGCATCTCACAGATTGGGGCCTTTAACTTACCTTAAGTAGAATTTAGGTGCTCAGATCTGTGGGAAACAGTTCTTGGTATGTTTGCAAAATACCTGTCTAATACCCTGTGCTGTATTATTTAATAGATCATTCAACACCAGCCAGCCAGTCTCCTCATTCCTCTAACCCAAGCAGCCTGCCCAGCTCTCCTCCAACACACAACCATAATTCTGTCCCATTCTCCAACTTTGGACCCATCGGGACTCCAGATAACAGGGACAGGAGGACAGCAGATCGATGGAAAACTGATAAGCCAGGTGAGATGAAGCCAGGCTTCGTTATCTAGCAAAAGTGAAGTGACTTGCCCTGTCCTGACCTGGGGCTTGGTATTTGGCAGTGACAGAATATACATCTTCTTGAATTTTTACCTCTTTTCATCCCTTAGCCATGGGTGGGTTTGGCGTTGATTATCTCTCAGCAACATCATCCTCTGAGAACAGCTGGCATCAGGCCAGCACTCCGAGTGGCACCTGGACAGGCCATGGCCCCTCTGTGGAGGATTCCTCTGCTGTCCTCATGGAGAGCCTGAAGGTGAGTCGATTTGAGAAAAGACTCTTGTAGCGAGTGTGTTTCTGCTTTCACTTACCTAAGCGACTAGGTTTACTTCTGTAGCCATTGGAGTTGGCTGATCGGCAGTGTGCCTATAACAAAATTTGGGGAACGTGGTCTGCTTTGCAGAATTCTTGAATGGGATTATTGTTTGCTTGTTACTGGGAGTTGAACCCAGAAGCATTTTACCTCTGAGCTACATGCCCAACCCTTTTTATTTTTTGTTTTGAAACGGGGTCATACTAGGTTGCTGAGAGTCTCACTAAGTTGCTGAAGCTGGTCTTGAACCTGCAATCCTCCTATCTCAGTCTCCCAAGAACTGAGATTACAGGTGTACACCACCATGCCTGGCGGATTTTTTTTCTTTTTTTTTTTAATTTGTGAATTCACTAATGATAAGTATCTTCAGGGGGACCCAAAAACATAAAGGTTTTAATTTAATTTTCAGGTTAAGAAGCATCTTGGAATGTTTGATTTAAGCCTTTTCTAACTAAGTGAAAGAAGAGTATATAATATTAGAAATGTTTTGTTTGCCTAAAACTTTTATAGTAAACATCCTCTGTAGTACCCCAGGGAGCTGAGTTTTAGTAAAAAGCCTTCATTTGAACATAATTTTACCTTTTCCAGTTTAAAATAATTTTTCTAATAGGAGCTAACTAGTCTTGAGAGTCCTCTAATGGTTTCACATGTATATTATTTTTTCTTTTTTTTTTTTTTTTTTTTGGTACTCGGGGTTGAACTCAGGAGCATTCTACCTCCAAGCTACACCCCTGTCCCTATTTTATTTATTTTTATTTTGAAACAGGGTCTCACTTGGTTGATAAGAGATGAATTGTTTTAGGGGGCAGAGTAAGGTTTCTTGGGAGGTATGTGCCTTTATAGTTGCCTGGGATTAAACAACAAATTGCAGTCAGACAACCAGGCATTTGACCTCTATCGACAAGGTGTGACTGTTTTTCAGTCTATCTGGTCCAGCTCCATGATGCATCCTGGACCTTCCGCTCTGGAGCAGTTGTTAATGCAGCAGAAGCAGAAACAGCAGCGGGGACAAGGCACCATGAACCCTCCACACTGAGACCAGAGTGGCAACCCTGGGAACGAAGGCTCCATAAACCATGGCATGCTGGGTTTGTAGGACTGGCCCACACAGTCCCCTGCAGGTGGCAGCCCTCTTGTCTGTTTCTCGCTGTCAAGAGGGTGTAAGTGTTCCACCAGCCCGCTGAGTGTGCACGAAATGTTCGCAGTGCAACAAAAAGAAAAATCCATCAGGAACTCTCCGTCCCTCCGGGTCCTTCCGGAGGGAGAGAGGAACTGCTGTTTGTCTCACTCAGTCACCTGATATCACCGCCTCTCACCTTCTCCATTGTGCATGTCCCCAGCCACGTGGGAAGTGAAAGCTGAGAAGGGAAGGCAGATGGGAGAAGCCAATGGGAACTTCTCAGTCCTTTTTTCCTCTTTGGGGAATAAAATAGGAATCCATTAATGATTGCTTTGCTGACTGAGAATGTAGTTGAAATTATTCCTAAACATCTTTTATTATTGTTAATACTCTCAGTAGTAAAGTATCACACTGAATTCTTCCATACACAGGTGTGCTTCTAGTCAGTGTGTAGCAAAGACAGCCCCGTTCACTGCTCCTGTGAGAGGTTGGTGGTGACAGGATGGGGAACCAACCTCTTCAGCCAGTGGAAGTGTCCCACAGGAGAGAGTGCAGGCCTCTGGGAGGGTTCCGCTCGGCCCTCCTCCAGCCAGGAGATTGCAGCAGGAATGCCCTTCACTCTGTAGGTGCTCGAGCCCCATTCAAGGATGCCGTGTGGGTGGCGGTGCTGGGCTGGCCTAGCAGGGCACTGCTGTCGGGTTGCAGGTGAGCGTTCTTGATTCCTGACCTCCTGCAGTAGCGTAGCAGCAGTCTCACAGAGGGCAGGCTAATCCATCCGTGGCCTGACGCATTTTAATGGGTAGAAGCTTTCAGTGTGGTTATCTTCTGTTTGGTTGGTTCCCCCACCCTACCTTCCAGCCTCCTGCGCCTGTCTCCATCCCTTTTTTTCATCCTATGCTGTATGCTAGTAATTGTTTTTATTCCTAATGTGTACAACATCTCACCAAGAAGCAACAGCATGGGATCTAGCAGCTGGGGCCCAAAAGACAGTCTGAAGAGGAAGGAAGCGACGGCGTGCACGCAGCCACAGAGGGCCAGGCCGCTGCCCAGCTGCAGTCTCCCAGCCTCACCTGGAGAGTGAAATGCAGGCCACACGGACACATGTGCGTCATTAATGTGTGGAAGAACACACAAGGCCATTTGGGAAAAGGCGAAAGAAAAGAAAGGAAAAGAAAAGAAACTTTTTATTTGATATTTATTAGGAGGAAAGAGGACTGAAGATGTTCTTGTGTAGACGCAGAAGGACAACATTTCTGTTAGTAATTTCCTGGAAAAGTAATATTTTAAGGGGAAATTATGGAAACAATCTAAATGTCCAATTGCTGTGCTAGTGCTAGGGATTACTTCTGGGAGGTCTGGTGTGTGTGTCTGTGTCTGTGCATGTGTGCGCATTCACACACGCCCATCTGCTCTCCCGGAGGGAAGGGGTTGTGTGTACGAGTGTGTGGAGTTAGTGTGGGACTTAGCTGGAAAACAGCTGCAGAGCAAAGCACATCCGGGAGCCCCGGCGGATGGTCGCTGGAGTCTGGGCAGCCCCAGCAGAGAAAAGGGGTGAGACAATGCTCACTGCTCTTCAGAAAGGGCGTGGTTGGAGCCCGGTTACGCTTACATTATTGCTCTTATAGTTTGACATGGTGTTTGGGGTTTTTTTGTTTGTTTGTTTTTGTTTTTGTTTTTGAAAGGTCGGAAAGGGTGAAGGCCCCCACCAATGGCAATATGAAACCCTTTGTGCTTCTCCAGCCCCTTCCCCATGTCCACCCTGTTCCTCTTCCCTCTCTCCCTGCCTCCTTTACCCCGGTTTGTGTGTTTGAGCCCTGCATTCAGGCAGCTGCAACATTCCAGTGTTTGAAGTGTCACGGATTCTTGCACCCTAGACGAGCTAACCAGGTTTACCATCTCCCTCTCGTAGTACCCAGCTTCCATCAGCAGCCCCATTCTGCATGAGAATTTGGTGTTTGGAATGTTTTCTGACTCGGGGTGGGGTTCCTCGCCATATAGTCCTCACTGCAGAGTAATGAGGAGGGGGAGGAGAATCTTCATCAAAAACTGGTTTTGTGTAGTAAACTACTTTTGTGGGGGTTTTGTTTGTTTTTATCTTATTTTTTTATTTTATTTTTTTTGTCTGTCTGTGCAAGACCTGCAGCTGCTGAAATCAGCTTTGCCTTTAATTAAACCATGTTCTCTCCAACCATATCTGTGTATAGATTGTTTCTTTTCTATACTGATAGTTTTGAAGACATTTCAACTTAAAAATTTTACCTATATACACAAGTTGTCCAGGGAAAAGCAAAGATGGTCAGAACATGAATATGTTTCAGGGTTGTTCTTGCTTTTTTAACATTCAAACCAATCCCAGTGAATTATTATGGAAAGAAAGATAGAAACTGATTTTCAAATTTCTTTTACTTAATAAAGGAAGAATGATTTATGTAAAGGAGGTATACTCAGCCCTTCCCCCCTTTAAGCCCTGTTCTGTTAGTGAGCAATTCAGAGATGGTTTATCCTGTCAGCCTATAATATTCACTATGTCTGGTTAACACCAGTAATCATAACTGTTCTTAATCTTGGGTGGCTGTTTTTCCAGTTGCATCCAAAATTTCCATTGGTAGCTTGGTGGGCCTTTGAATGGTGTGCTGGAAGCCAGTGCTCATCCCAGCCATCTTCACCTAGGTGCTGAGTGAGTCTAAACTCATTAATTAACTCTGCTTTTCATAAGCACCTACGCATTTGAAAAATTTTTAGCAAAGACGTGCATACTCTACAAGAAGAAGGAGCAGAAGAGAATTGAGACCAGGTCCTAAGGTCCAGTATTTATGGATTCTTTCACTTAAGTTAATCATGAGTGATAGTCAAAGTTTTGATGGTGGCATTCTAGTATGTGTATTAGTGTAAGTAATGGAGTGCTACTAATGGACTGGCTTCCTGGCTTCTTTTTACCACTTGAGTGCATATATTCAATATTGAACTCGGAATAAATGTCCCTTTCTGAGAAGGCATAAAGGGATGTTATTCTAGTATTTTAAGTCCCTGGGGAATTGAACATTATTTTCCATGGGAACCTACTTCAATCTAGGTTCTGTTTAAGCCATAAGACTTTTTTAGTAAGAAAACAAGTTTGTTTTGTATGTATACACCTTCTGAATAACCTGGAAGATGACTTCAAGCCTCTGGAGTCTGATATTAATGGTATAGGAACAAGAATGTTTCCACTCAGCTCCTGGGTGTTTTATTTTTGAAGGTGGTTTGTGGTTTTTTTGTTTGTTTGTTTGTTTTGTATTGAGAGCGTGCATACTGAGAAGTGGACCAATTATAAGCATGCAGCTGAC
Organism: Graphiurus murinus; assembly: GCA_004027655.1. Taxonomy (NCBI): domain Eukaryota; kingdom Metazoa; phylum Chordata; class Mammalia; order Rodentia; family Gliridae; genus Graphiurus; species Graphiurus murinus. Next base: position 24,052 of record PVLC010012450.1, read on the forward strand.
TCTTCACAAACTGAACACATCTGGGTAGCCAGCATGTAGAGCAAAAACCAGGTCGTTGACACCCCAGAAGCCCTCCTCGTGCCCCTTCAGACACTTCAGCCACTCCCTGCTTTCCCTGTACCGGGCACTCTTGGTCCTCAACACTCCCGTCATTGTCTAGTGGGTGCAGTTTTAACAGGTAAAGAAGGGTTAGTGAACACTTCCAAATTGCTTATGTCTCATTACAGAGTACATCAGAGGTCTGCTAAACCTTGCAAACAATAATAGAGCTTCCTTTTTTTTTATCTTTTTTTTCCCAACTGGGTAGACTGAAACATCCTAAATGACTGGAGAAGTGCTTTCCAAATCCGTCGCTGCGTGCTCTCCAACAAAAGCTTTAGGGAAAATGCCAACTTTCCCTTTGCACTCTCCTTCCAGCCAGTCTTCGTTCACTGACAAAAGGAGAAGTACACATGGATTACTCAAACCAGTAGAGGAAAATCCCCCATCTGGACATGCCATACACATCTTTTTTCAGGCACCCTCCCCGCCTCCAATTGTGGTAATGGGGAAGGCAGAACTGGAAAGTGATTGGAGGTTAGAGTAAACAGAGGGTTCAGCCTTCTTACCGATCTCTTTTAAATGTGATAATGAGTAAAATGCAGAAGAATGAATTGTATTTTCTGATAAATTACCAGATACAGAAGTAAGATGAAAGAAACTCAATAGTGAATCTTTAGGGATTTTTTGTTGTTTTTGCAGTACTGGCAATTGAACCCAGGGGCATTCCGAGCTACATCTCCAGCCCTGTTTTTACTCCTTATTTTTGAAACAGTCTCACTGAGTTGCTGAGGCTGGCTTTGAACCTTCGATCCAACTGTCTCAGCCTCCCAAGTACTGGGATTACAAGCATATACCTCCACACTTGGCTTAGGATTTTTTTAGAGGAGAGTTATCTGAGCTTTGTTGGGAATTTATATGACAGCAAAGAAGCAGTCATTGGCTAAACGATATTAAAACAAAAGTTTCCTAACTCAGTGATAAAGATTGAGAGTTGGAGCTAGTGATGGTTTACTTAGTACATGTTTGTAAAATACAAGAACTATAATAGCTTTTAACTTGAACCTTTATAATAAATTGCTGATGTACTAGAATATGTACACAAACTTCATAACTCAGATATAGCTATTATTCCCATTTTACTAAGAAAAAGACAAATTGTTCAGAGCCATTCTACCAGTAAATATCAGATGACTTTGGCATAACCTCCAAAGCCCATCTGTCAGAACACATACACAGTTCAGAAGTCCATCTTTGGGTGTAAAACATTAGTGCTCTGGTGCCATCCAGAAGTGTCCTGCCCCGAGAAATCCTGTAAGTGTGGAGCATGTCTGGGAATTTTTTCCAAGAGTTTCCTTGGGGAATTTTTTGTGGTACTGGGGATTGAACCCGGGGGCATTCTACCTTCAAGCTATACCCCCAGCCCTACTTATTAGTCTATCTCACTAAGTTGCTGAGAGCCTCACTAAGTAGGTGATCCTCCTGTCTCAGCCTCCCAAGTACCGGGATTACAATCATGCCCCACCACGCCTGGCCCCTCGGGTAATTCTAATTGTAAACCACTGTTCCCATATTTATAATGTGGGTATGGACTGGAAGCAGCTGTCCCAGCATCTGAGAAGCATATTGGAAATGAGAAATCTCAGACCCCCTCCCAGACGTCAGTATCAATTTTATGAGGATTCCCAGGTGATTCACATGCTTTAAAATTCGGGAAACTCTTTGTAGGTGAAACCATCTCACAGTGTTGAAAGCAATGGAACTCAGTCTCACCTGTGTGCTGAATTCTGTTTTCTATTGAAGTGTTCCAAAGCATAGAGGTACTCCCCGATTTAAACCACTTAGACTTTTGTATGTGTCTTAGGAGTGCCTTCTCTCCATATTTATCCAGAGGGGTTTTCTTGTGTGTTTTCATTTTTATATCATTCCTGACTCCCATTCCACCCGACCCCCTACCCCAAAACACTACAGCAAAAAACATGGACAATTTAGCTGACCCACTGATAGTGTGGCGCTTGAAAATGGTGCTGAGAGTTTGTAGACCCAGTTCTTCCCACGAGGTTCCAGGCTCCCTTGAAAGACATGCAGCACAGGGCCCTCTGCTTCTCTGCTTCTCTACTCATTTTGAGTTAATTGTCACGTACTTGCATACTCCTTATCCCATTAACCTTAAAATCTCCTACTCAGTTCTTAAATCCGTTACATTTTAGCCAGGTGTGGTGGTGCACGCTTGTAATCCCAGTATTTGGGAGGCTGAGACCGGAGGATGGAGGTTCTCGGCCAGCCTCAGCTACCTAGTGAAACCCTCCGCAACTTAGTGAGACTCGGTTTAAAAATAAAAAATAAATAAAATAGGACTGGGGCTATAGCTCGGAAGTAGAATGCCCCCAGGTTCCATCCTCAGTACCGCCAAAAAAAAAAAACTGTTACATTTTCTATTGTAATTAATAGTAGTTTGTCACTACTTTGCCTCACTGCAGTTTTTCAGCCAAGTGAAAAAGGCTTTTTGTGATGGAAATTGATTATTTCCAACTGGAGAAATGAGACATCCAACCATGAATTAGAGTACTACTTCTCAGAGCATAGACAGGCCGGCGTCACCTGGAGATTGGTTGGGGATAGGCGCAAGTGTGTAGACCCTAGCCCATCAGAATGGGAGTATCTGGGAAGCGCACCAAGGAATTTAGCAAACTCCTTAGGGGGTGCTTAGGCATACTGAAATTTGACAAAGAATGCTCCACTTACTGTTTCACTTTCTAATCTGTTGGTTCATAACAGAACCTGGAAAGTCACCAGAGTTACAAGACAGCTGCTTTTACGGCAAAATTTACCTCCTCCTCCCCTCTGGAAAGTCTATCAATTCAAAGATCTGTGGTTTGTTATAAAGGGAAAATTATTCTAGGCAATTTGCTAACTCTTGGAATGAAAAATCTATGGTTTCCAGAGCGTGGCCATCTGTAATAAAATGTTACCCCAGTCTTGTGCCTGCTGCTTCCCTACCTGTTAGAGCAACAGACCGGGAAGGGCCCAGCATTCCGTGTTGTTCCCTCCTGCCACAAGCTAGGAAGGGGATTGAAACCACTGGCTGCCACAGTTTGGTTTGTGGGTCATTGATGTTTTCTTCTCTCTGCCCTTGGCCTTGTTTCTGCTCACTTGTGATCTTGGAGCAGCACTCACCTGTGGATAGCACCAGGATTGCATCCCCTTCCAGAAATTCCAGGTCCTCTGGCTGCGTAGCCTCGTAACTGAAGAGTGCTACCACTTGGCTCCCTTCCTTAAACTGAGCTGCTGCTGTCTGGTTTTTACCATCAGCTTTTTCATGTTCCTTGGGTTCGTCTAGAATGCCTTGGTCACCCTGAAATAATAAAAGGCCTGTTGATTTTGCTAATTTCTTGGCCAGTGAACATGGACCATCACTGAAGGAAACAGCGAAATGCAAAATATAAGCTCACAAAGGCACGTTTGTGATCAGTACCTAGCGTAGACCTAGTGTGTGTTTTATGAAGAGTGGATGGTTGAGTAAACGAAACCAAGTCCACAGGACTGCCTGTCCACAGGACTAGGAAAGGTAGTAGATGGGGAAACAGTGTTAACCACAAGTAAGTGATAACCCATGGTCCAACTGAGTTTCTTGGCCCTTTCCCCAACACCAATGCTGAGGACTTTGTTAGAATGGTTTTCGGCTCCATCCCAAACCTGCTAAATTGACCTCCATTTATTTATTTACTTTTGGTACTGGGGATTGAACCCAGGGGCATTCTACCTCCGAGCTACACCCCAGCTCTTTTTATTTGGAAACAGGGTCTTGCTAAGTTGCTGAGTCTGACCTCAAACCTGCGGTCCTCTCCCATCTCAGCCTCCCGAGTACTGGGATTAGAGGCATACCCCACCAGGCCCAGCTTACATCAACCTGAAGGGTAAGGCTCTGCAACCTATTTTAAGCCCTCCAGTATTTGCTAAAGGGGAGAACCCCTGCACAACGCCATCCTATCTTTCTAGGGCATAATGCTTGACCCCATTAGGTCTGGCAGCCAATGGCAGGCTTGAGGCTCCCTGTGGGCTCCTGGTCCCACTCTTCTCCAAGGAAAACCTTTGCCCAGGCAGCTGGGGTGAGGATGCAGATAAAAGGGAGGCAGAGCTGCAGTTCATAACCCGCTGTATCTCCAACACTAAGCATCGCATTGTAGGTACACAGGTGGTGCATAAAAAATGACTTTGCTGAGAAAGTGGCCCAGCAGGGATGCCCTGAGCACTCGGGACTCCCTGCACTCACCACTGTATTCTCACACCACAGAGTGAGGCAGTAGTTCTTCACTTGGCCCCAGGCGTCCTTCATGCTTGCTTCTGTAAGGGGCACCAGCTCGCTGCTGTCCCGAGGCTGAGGCCGATAGCTGAGCAGGGATCACGAGAAAAGACCGAGTCAGGAAGCAGCAGCTCAAGACCCGCCCCTGTCCTCACCTCTACACGCTGCTCACCTCAGCCTGGTGTGCTCTGGCAGGAGCTCCAGTTTCTTAGCCACCTTGTCCCGGACCTGGCTGTAGGGGAGCCCCGGCTGGGTCTCCATGAGCACCGTGTACTTGTAGTGCACTTTGAGTGTGTAGAGCGTGGGAACTCTGAGCTTTACATCCTGCGGGAGGAGACAGCAAGGAGTCCTGAGTGCCTAGATCACGGTGGCTTTGAGTGTTGGCACAGGGGGTGTCCTGTGCAACAGGACAGAGGCCACCAAGTACTGGCCTCATGAGGTCCTCTAGCCCCACTGAGGGGGATCTGGCCGCCCAGCTGCAGGCCAGCACGCAGTGTGTGCATGGGGCATGGAGAGGTGGTCCAGGACTCCCTACCCCACAGACCGCAGGCGGCAACTGGTGCCACCTTCCCTTGGGACTGACTCTAATCCAGAGCCCAGGCTCTGCCATCTTCTCCCACTTGAAGCGGTATAAGGAGCACTTACCTTGGACTCTTCTTTTTGTTTCTGACCTAAATGGAAAAGGTAGAGAGTCAAAGACAAGAAGGTGGTGAATGAACACCCTTGGCCAGCTCCTGCCTCCCCTGAACGAAACCTCTCAGAACATGGCACCCAGCCTTAGTAAATGTGGGAGAAGCTCACTCTGGGGAAACGAGAAGGTCCTGAATACATGAGCAAAGCCAGCCCCTGCTTCTAGGGAGCCTGCAGATTAGAGGACTAGCACGTCCTCACCAACCCCAGGGGTCAGCAGGAATCCTCAACCCAATGGGAGCCAAGGCATCGAAAAGCAAAGAGTGCAAGATGGGCAGAAGCCACAAGAAGAAACGTTAAAACCACTTATTTTTACCTTGTCCTTTATTTTATAGTATGTTTTCTAATGTGCATAATATATCAATATAGTAGTATGCATATAATTTTCATGGGAGAAGTAAGTATAAAGACACTGTAGGTGTATGTGATTTTTAAAAAGACCACTGATCTCAAACTCAGCTGATTATGTGAATAATTTGGTAATTTTTTGCTAAAAGTACAAATTCCCAAGTCCCATTCCTGTCCTGGGGGCCTGCGGGTGTGACTCAAGCCAAGTATGACAATATGTGTCTGTAATCCTAGTACTTGGGAGGCGGAGTCAGGAGGATCACGGGTTCAAGGCCAGCCTTGGCAACTTAGCAAGACCCTCAGCAAATTAGCAAGATCCTGTTTCTTTTTTTTTTTTTTTTTTTTTTTTGCGGTACTGGGGATTGAACTCAGGGGCATTCTACCTCCGAGCTATACCCCCAGCCCTATTTTTTTACTTTATTTTGAAACCGGGTCTCACTAAGTTGTGGAGTGCCTCACTAGGTAGCTGAGGCTGGCCGCGAACTCGGATCCTCCGGTCTCAGCCTCCCGAATGCTGGGATTACAAGCAAGCGTGCGCCACCACGCCCGGCAGCAAGATCCTGTTTCAAAAGAAAAAAAAAAAGGGCTGGGGGTGTAGCTCAGAGATAGAATAATAGAATGCCCCAAGTTCAACCCCCAGTGCCAAAAATATTAAAAAATCAGAATCAAAGGCCTAAATCTATAGTCCTAAAATCTTCCTAAAATATGTGATCTTTCTTAAAATATTCCTAAAATATGTGATCCTTGATGGTCCCCTAGACAGAAGAGAGCTATCGAGGATGGAATGGGGGGTCAGGCAACTGAAGGAATTTGCATATGGGATGGACATGGTGATCACACGGTGGTTACAAGGAAGATCCATTGCCCTTAGGAAAACTACGCTCCAGTGCAGCTCATACTCATGACTGCAACTCACTTTCAAATGACTCAGGAAAAAAGTTACAGAGAGGGAAGTAGGGCCAGTACATGGGGCAAGATGTCAGCAATGGCCAGATGTGGTGGCACACACTTGTAATCTCAATACTTGGGAGGCTGAGACAGGAGGATCGCAGGTTCACAGCCAGCCTCAGCAACTTAGTGAGGCCCTCTGCAACTTAATGAGATCCTGTTCCAAACTAACAAATAAATAAATAAATAAAATAGAGCTGGGGGTATAGCTCGAAGATAGAATCACCCCGGATCCTGGGCAAACCACCTGCTCGATCTATCTCTATCAGAACCTCTGAAACAGCACGAGAGGCACAAGACCCACGACTCCCCCAGAGAGTCCTCTCCGCCTTAGGAGAGAGGCTTTCAGAGTCAGGCTCCCCTTCACATCTGCCACAGGCTCTTTGTCCACCCCCAAGGGCTCTACCGAGCGATTTCTTTCCTAGATACAGCTCCGAAGATGTCTGAGAAGCCACTGCACGCCCTCGAGGGAAGTGCGTGCAACTATCGACCACTTTCTTCTGGGACTGAGTTTCAGAAGGTAACAAAGGAGCAACGTGGTGGCCACTCAGTGTCCCTCAGAGACCAGAGGCATGCGCCCACGCCTCTCCATGTTCTGGAGCAGGCAGGGAGAGGACGTGGGCTTTGTGTTTGGGTAGGTGGGCGGGTGGCACAGGCAAGTCGAATACCCGGGGAGGTGAGAGAGTGCCTCTCGGCCCAGAAGCAGCCTGGAGCTCTCCTGCACAGGCCGAGGAAGTCGCTCCAGGGCCACTAACCTGGTGACAACTGGGGTCTTCCTGGGGCATTGAAACTGGGAGGAGGCGGCACATCATCGGACTCCGGGGAGGTTTCCTGAAGGTGACAGGAAAAGACAGAACAGTTCCTTCATTAAACCGGGCGTGGTGGTGCACGCTTGTAATCCCAGTACTTGGGAGGCTGAGACCAGAGGATTCTGGTATGTGGCCAGCCTCAGCTACTTAGTGAGGCCCTCCGTAACTTAGACTCTGTTTCAAAATAAAGAATACGCCAATTAACT
>PVLC010012450.1:31494-44407 GCA_004027655.1 Graphiurus murinus
CCCAGCATTCGGGAGGCTGAGACCGGAGGATCCGGGTTCGAGACCAGCCTCAGCTACCTAGTGAGGCACTCCGCAACTTAGTGAGACTCGGTTTCAAAATAAAGAATAAAAAATAGGGCTGGGGGTGTAGCTCGGAGGTAGAATGCCCCTGAGTTCAATCCCCAGTACCGCAAAAAAAAAAAAAAAAAAAAAAAAAAGAATAAAAAATAGAGCTGAGGTGGAGCTCGAAGATAGAATGCCCCTGGATTCCCTCTCTCCAGACTCTGCAACCAGTCATGTACGGGCTCAGTTCTTCCTCGTCAGAGTCACCCCTACAAGTTGGCAGGGACACTGTCATTCCAGGAAGACGAAGGAGCATGCAGGTTAAAAGCAGAGGCAAGGTTGGCCTGATTTAAAAAAAAAAAAAAATCACAGTAGAAATAAGAATCCCCAGCCAGGGTGAGGGCCTGGCCACCTTATTCCTTCAGCCATAGTAGAAATCCCCAGAGATGGGGCGGACACTTTGCTCTTGTGTCAACTGCAGAGGACGCTGAGAGAGAAGTCCCACTTCCTTTTTCCTAGACTTCGAAACTGTGTGTGTGTGTGTGTGTATGTGTGTGTGTGTGTGTGTGTGTGTGTGTGTACACGCACACACATGGTACTGGAGATTGAACCCAGGGGCATCCTACCTCCGAACTACACCCCCAGCCCTATCTTATTTTTTATTTGGAAACAGGGTCTCACTAAGTTGCGGAGCGCCTTACCAAGTCCCTGAGGCTGGCCACGAACCTGGGATCCTCCTGTCTCAGCCACCCAAGTACTGGGATTATAAACATGCGCCACCACGTCCAGCTTGCAAAGCACCTGGATATGGTGACTGAACAGGAAGGACTGAGCCCATCCATGACTGGTTGCAGAGTCTGGAGAGAGACAGGCTTCACTGCCTTTGGATCATTTACACGGCTGCTCAGACCCCGGGGGATGGACCTTGGAGTGGGAGCAGGGGTGGTGGCAGAGTCAGAAGCAGTGGCTGGCAGGGCCCACTCTGGACTCAACTCTAGAGAAATCTTGTGAGTTTGTTTGTTTGTTTTTCTTTTTTTGCGGTACTGAGGATTGAACTCAGGGGCATTCTACCCTTCAAGCTACACCCCTAGCCCTATGTTTTATTCTTTATTTTAAAACAGGGTCTCACTAAGTTGCAGAAGGCCTCACTAAGTAACTGAGGCTGGCCACCAACCTGCCATCCTCCTGTCTCAGCCTCCCAAGTACCAGGATTACAAGCGCGCGCTTTCTAATGGCTTTCGCTTTGTTTCTAATGCCATTGTGCCAACAAACACATCGGCTCTTCCTCCTGGTAATGAGGACACATCTGGGAAGACCTCACCCTCTAATACTGTAGGCTTGGGCTCCAAGTCACCCCTGCCCAGGAGGATTGGCAGGCGGGTGGGCCCCGTGGGTCCTACAGATGCCCCACTCATCACAGCTCAGCGTAGCAGGTTCAGCTATGAGCAGCTGGTGCCAACCCAACTGGCCCAGAACAAGCGAGCGACAGTGCCTTCCACACTAGTCCATCACAGGACTCTTCTCAGGCCCAGGAAGAGTTCTACCGAGGGTGGGAGGAGCCAGGCCGGCCTCAGAACTTGCTTACCTGGGGCTGCTGAGGATGAATCCGCAGCTCCACCGGCTCCAGGTAGTTGCAGGGAACCAGCCCCTTCTGCGGTGCGACAGCACGGAATCAAAGGGAAAAATGAAAGTGTGCTCATCAGTACCCGGACCGGGGATCAGCCCAGAGTGACAGGGGAGGGGTGGGGGTGCCGGACTGCAAATAAGGCAGCAGACACTGCTGCACACAAAGCTCTGCCTTTGCCAGGAGTGGCGGCTCACGCTTTTAATCCCAGTACTTGGGAGGCTGAGACAGGAGGTTCGCAGGTTCTCAGCCAGCTTAAGCTACTTAGCGAGGCCCTCCGTAACTTAGTGAAACCCTGTTTCAAAATAAAGAAAATAGAGCTGGGGATGCAGCTTGGAGGTAGAATGCCCCTGGGTTCCATCCCCAGTATCACAAAAAAGGATGAAAGGACGGAAGAAAGAGAGAGGGGGGGAGGGGAGAGAAAAGGAAGGAAGGAAGGAAGGAAGGAAGGAAGGAAGGAAGGGGAAGGAAGCAAGCTCTGCCTTTTGTCACCCGGATCTCATGCCCTCGGCACCACCCCCACCTCTGAATACCTGCCCATTGAACATGACCGTGGCCCAGTTATCGTTGCCCTTCTTCAAGACAAAGACGATGTTTCCCGGCATGACCTGGAGCTCCTCCGGTGTCTCGGGCACAAACCCAAACAGCACACGGTGAGCCTCCCCTTCCAGAGCCCTGCGGGGGTAGACCAGAGAGCCAGCCACTGTTGGGCCACATCGCTCGCTGCGAGAAGCCTGAGGGACTTGGAGCCAGGACTCAGCTCCAGGCGCACCTCCTGCCCTCTGACAGCCTGCGCACCACGGCTTGCCTGCCTGGTCTCCAGAGAGGACTGGGTAAGAAGCTGCACGTGCTCAGGTACCATACAGTACCCCCCTCCCCCACCGTATCCACAGGGATAGGATCCAAGGCCCAGCAGATGGCTGAAATCACACACGGGATCAAACCCTACAGATACTATGTTTTTTCCTCTAGCCACATACACAAATTAACTCCGGTCCCGTCTGAACTAAGTTCTTCCCGCACACAGCGGCTGCAACTTTTACAGTTTGAGGTGTGACAGCAAAACCAGCATCCATTTCTCTTCCCTTCTTCACAAGCCCATGAATAGAAGATTCAATCCTACTGTAGATCTTAGCGGCTTCAGACTAGGATTTTCCCCTCCTTCCCTTATTAAAGTGAGAACTTTTCTCTTTGCATCTATTTTTTGTTTTGTTTTGTTTTGAAACAGGGTCATGCTAGGTTGCTGAGAGTCTTGCTAAGTTGCTGAGTCTAGTCTCAAACCTGTAATCCTCCTGTCTCAGCCTCCTAGGACTGAGATTATGGTGGGCACCACTGCTCCAGGCTTATCATTGCATTTAAAGGAAGCACTTAGCCGGGCTTGGTGGCACACGCTTGTAATCCCAGTACTTGGGAGGCTGAGACAAGAGGATTGCAGGTTAATGGCCAGCCTCAGCTATTTAGTGAGGCCCTCCACAATTTAGTGAGACCCTGTTTCAAAATAAAAAGTGAAAAATAGAGCTGAGGGTATAGCTTGGAGGTAGAATGCCCCTGGGTTCAATCCCCAGTGCAGAAAATAAAAAATTTTTTTAAAAAAGGGGAGGTGGAACAGCTGTCATCACTACCCTTGAACATTGGGGGCATTATTAAAATAAAGGTTATTTGAACACAAGCCTGTGATTCTGAGACAGATGATACTGATTGCAGAGAGAGATGGCTACTAAGTTACTTGTGTGCAGGTAGAATACACAGTGTGGATCCACTGGACGAAGCCAGGATTCATGTTGTGGGACGGACTATGAAGTGTGAAATGTCATCATGCTACGCAGAATAGCATGCAACTTAAAAGTTAAAATTTGTTTATTTCTGGAATTTTACATTTTATATTTGTGGATGGTGGTAGACCAGAGGACACTTTAGAAAGCAAATCTGCAGATAAAGAGGGACAACTGTATATGCAGTGAGACAAGAAGAAGAAGAAAGAAAGAAGAAAACTAGAAGAGCTAGATAAGGGAGCTATGTGATCCTTGCCCTCCCTTCCCTTCTGAGGGCTGGACTGGGCTGGGTCCTGGGAGTGTAGTGAGGAGGAACTAAAGATGGGAGCCAGTGAGAGCCAGTTGAGTGAGGATGAGTGGAGTGCCGGGCATGGTGGCTCATGCCTGTAATCCCAGTACTTGGGAGGCTGAGACAGGAGGATTTCAGATTCAAAGCCAGCCTCAGCTACTTAGCAAGACCCTGTTTCAAAATAAAAATAAGCCGGGCGTGGTGGTGCACACTTGTAATCCCAGCATTGGGGAGGCTGAGACTGGAGGATCCGGGTTCGCGACCAGCCTCAGCTACCTAGTGAGGCACTCCGCAACTTAGTGAGACTTGGTTTCAAAATAAAGAATAAAAAATAGGGCTGGGGGTGTAGCTTGGAGGTAGAACGCCCCTGAGTTCAATCCCTAGTACCGCAAAAAATAAATAAATAAATAAATTAATTAATTAATTAATTAAAAGGGCTAGAGGGTGTAGCTCAGAGGAAGGTGGCTCTGGTTCAATGAAAAGGAAAGGAAAGGAAGGGAAGGGAAGGGGAAGAAAGGAAGGACAGGGAGGAGGAGGCGGCGCCTCGGCCAGCCTTGGGCCAGGGGGATGAAGGGACTCAATAGCAGGAGAGGGGAGGGGAAGGGCACCCAGGGTGCTGCCTGGCTGCACTGGGCTGCCTGGTTTCCCCTCTCCAGATTCCTCAAGACTCATCTACTCCTCCCACCTGGGGCAGCTCTCCAGGCTACCTGCCCACTCAGCCCTCCTCAGTTTCCCGCATCTTGTGTATTCCTGGAGGGACCAGACCCCTCTTGCCAGGTAGTTTAGAAGTGAGCTTGTAAACTGCCTGGTGAGAGTCTGTATTGTAACCCCTCCCTATTGTAGCTCCCTTTGTAGTTTTTCATTTTCCTGAGCCTCCGTTATTAGTGAGGGAGCTTGGCTTGCTTTTCTCACTTAGAATTCTTACAAAAGCTAAAAGCTAGCTGTGGTGGCCCACACCTGTGATCCCAGTACTTAGGAGGCTGAGACCAGGAGGGTCATAGGTTCAAGGACAGCCTCAGCAAGTAGCGAGATGCTCAATAACTTAGCTAGACTCTATTTCAAAAAAAAAAAAAAAAAAATAGAAAGGTCAGGGGTATAGCTCAGGGGTAGAATGCTTCTGGGTTCAGTTCCTAGGACCAAAAAGGGAAAAAAGACTTAAAAAAAAGAAAGCCTCCCAGCGTGGTGACGCACACCTATAATCCCAGAACTTGGAGGCTAAGACTGGAGGACCTGGGTTCGCAGCCAACCTCAGCTACTTATTGAGGTCCTCTGCAACTTAGTGAGACCCTGTTTCAAAATTTAAAAAAAAAAAAAAAAGAAAGAAAGACAAAAAGATAGGGCTGAGGGTGTACCTCGGAGGTAGAATACCCATGGGTTCAATCCCCAGTACCGAAAAAAAAAAAAAAAGCAAGCAAGCCGTGGGTTGTGTTGCTCTTTGCCTCTTGTGTTGTAACGGTGACTTCCTTTTCTTGAGTCCTTCCTCTTACTTCTCAGAAAACATGTGCCAATAGTGAATAGAAAACACCCACAAAGGAAAGGGAACGCCACGCTGGCTTCCTGGCTCCAGAGCGCGGTGTCCTCCCGCTCTGCAGAGGGGCCTGTGGCCAGCACTGAACTCATCTCTGACCTGGGCCATGCTCTGCGCCACTCGGCTGCATTCCAGCAACTCTCACCAGGCGAGTGGCTGTGCACCTGGACATGGGGACCCCAGGTAGCTACCGCCAGGCCCCCGTGGCCAGCCCCAGCAGTCAGGACTCCTTCCCACCATATCTTTCTGCCCTAACCTTGAAAACAAAAAAGAGCCGAATGCCCTAGCAAAGTCCATCAGATTGAGGCCTGACCCCAGCACCATCATCTCCGCCCTCATGTCAAGGTCGGCTGGGGCTTGGAGCTCCGATCCAACTTACCTGAAGATCTCCGGGGTTTTGGGTCTGGGTGGAGGCTCAGCCGCCTACGGAACATTCAGGAGAAACGCAGGGGAGAGAGAGGGGCAGAGAGCAGACCGTTAATGGTAACGTGAGCATCTTCCAGGCCAGGAGAACCAAAGGCTGCAGCTCTGGCTCGTGGTGGGAGCACCTTCGGGGAGAAGGCGTGATGCTCCCGGCCCCCGTCATAGAGCAATGTGCTAGCACCACAGTACTTGTGATTTTGAGCTCTGTCCCTTTCCCAGGACATTTCCCAAAAGTTCTGTTCTATAATGAATGTCTGCTATATTGCATGACATATTTTTGTTTGTTTGTTTGGTGCTGGGGATTGACCCAGGAGCGCTCTACATCTCAGCTACACCACCAGCCCCATTTTATTATTTTTTTGTTTTGAAACAGGGTCTCGCTAGGTTGCTGAGAATCATGTTACATTGCTAAGGCTGTCCTCAAACCTGCCATCCTCCTGTCTCAGCCTCCCAAGTACTGGGATTACAAGCATGTGCCACTATGCCCAGCTCCTTGGTATTTAAAATCTGCTTGGGATCCACTGATTGGGCAAGAATCTCCTCTCAACGTTTGTCCCCGCTTGTACACTGGGTATTCACAGTCCGGTTATCTGGGCCTCTTTGCCCTCTTGTTCTCCCCTGGCTGAACGGAAGCCTAAGGGACTTCAGAAAGGCTTGCATCAACTTCATGAAGAAGAAAGAGGTCAATGGCTGGGTGTGGTATGCACGCCTGTAATCCCAGTACTTGGAAGATCACAGGTTCAAGGACAGCCTCAGCAAGCAGTGAGACTCTCTTCAACCTAGCGAGACCCTGTTTCCAAATAAGAAATAAAATCAGGATTGGGGTGTAGCTCAAAGCTAGAATGCCTCTGGGTTCAACCCCCAGTGCCACACACACACACACGCACACACACACACACACACACACACAAGCCTTCCCTCTTCCATAGTTCACATTTCCATTTTCTGGGAGAATGGTCAAGGCTTCATGGGACAATCAGCTGACACCTCTTAGAACGCACAGAAGTGAAAACTGGCATACTGAGGGAAGGAGGAGCGTGGGCCACAGAGGACCTGAGGCCAAGCTGACAGGGCGCTGGTCCCCTCCCAGCCACGGAAGCTGCCGGCAGCTGCACAGAGGGGCCCTACGACCAGGAGCTGGGCACGCTGCTCTCCGGGGTGGCTGTTCCAGCGACAGCTCTGGAGCTCCAGATCACAGAGAAGAAGGCCAGGGCGGCTCACCTGTGGTTGCAGGGGGGCAAACCCGGAGAAACTGTCTTGATCCACCACGGATGCCACCACCTGCGACGGAGGGCGCGAGGGGTGAGGCTCTGCCAGCACTGTGTCCCCAGCCGGGGTTCCCCCAAGATTCCCTCCTTTCTCACCCCACGTCCCACCCCTGCCCACCTATGCCGGTTGCAGAAGTAGACAGTGACTGAGGATTAGCTTACCTGTCCTGCGGGTTACAAGTTCCAGCAACCAGAGAAATCAGTAGTTAGCACTGGTAGCCCAGGTGCACTCTTTCTTTTTTTTAATTTTAATTAATTAGTGATTGTTTTTATGGCGTTCTTCCTCTCCCCGCCCCGCCCCGCCCCAGCACTGGGATGGAGCCCAAGGCCTCTTGCATGGGAAGCAAGCACTCTACCACTGAGCTCCACGCCCAGCCCCATCTCTATTTTTTTGGGGGGGGGGAGGGGACACTGAGCTGGGTGTGGGGGGTGATCTCAGGACTTGGGAAGCTAAGACAGGAGGATTGCAGGTTTGAGGCGACCCTCAGCAATTTAGCAAGACCCTGTTTTAATATAAAAAATTTAAAAAAGGGCTGGAGGTGTAGCTTGGAGGTAGAATGCCCCTGGGTTCAATCCCCAGCACCAAGTGTGTGTGTGTGTGTGTGTGTGTGTGTGTGTGTGTGTGTGTGTGTGTATGCATATATATGTATATATATACATATATATGTATATATAAATATATTAAAAATGTATTGAGGTATAATTCATCATATAACATCAGATTAGCTTTCTTTTTTGTACTGAGGATTTAGCCCAAGGGCATTCTACCTCCAAGCTACACCCCTGACCCTACTTTATTTTTATTTTTTATTTTTTGGTACTGGGGATTGAACGCAAGGGCATTGTACCTCTGAGCTATGCCCTCAGCCCTATTATTATTATTATTGTTATTATTATTATTATTATTATTATTATTATTATTATTATTATTATTTTAAACAGGGTCTTGCTAGGTTGATGAGTCTCACTACTTGCTGAGGCTGTCCTCGAACCTGTGATCCTCCTGTCTCAGCCTCCCAAATACTGGGATTACAGGCATGCGACACCAAACTCGGTTTTATATTTTTATTCTGAAACAGGATCTCATTAGGTTGATGACAGTCTCACTAGGTTGCTGAAGCTGTTCTCTATTCTGTGATCCTCCTGTCTCTGCCTCTCAAGTACTGGATTGCAAGTGGGTGCCACTGTGCCTGGCTCAGATTAACCATTTTTTTTTTTTTTTTTTTGCGGTACTAGGAATTGAACTCAGGGGCATTCTACCTCCGAGCTATACCCCCAGCCCTATTTTTTATTCTTTATTTTGAAACCGGGTCTCACTAAGTTGTGGAGTGCCTCACTAGGTAGCTGAGGCTGGCCTCGAACGCAGATCCTCCGGTCTCAGCCTCCCGAATGCTGGGATTACAAGCGTGCGCCACCACGCCCGGCCAGATTAACCATTTTTTAAGTGAAACAATTCAGTGGCATTTGGTACATTGACAGTGCTGTGAAAGTCCCACCTCTATTTCCAAAACATTCTCATCACCCCAAAAGAAAATGCCACACCCAGGACACAATTAGTCCATATTCCTGAACTATTCTGGCAACCTCTAACTTGTTTCCTATCTCTGTGGATTTACCTGCTTAAATACTTTATATAAGTGGAATTATACAACATGTGGCCTTTCATGTCTGGCTTCTTAGACATAGCATAAAGTTTTCAAGGTCCATCCACATTGTAGCATATAGCGTACTTCATTCCTTTTTATGACTGATTAATATTCCAGTGAATGGATATACCACAGTTTGTTTATCCATTCATCCCTTGATGGATATTCCCATTAACCTATCCTCTTTTGGCCTCTGCTACTGTGCTGGGCCCAGCTACCCAGCCACTGGGCAACCTTAGCCCTAAGAATGCATCAAAGTCAAGTGCAGCTTTGGAAGGAGACTGCTGACTCACTTCAAATCATGACTGCAGGGAATTGAGACCTGGATTTAGAAGGAGTGCCAGTTTAAGAAGGAGCCTAGTGATCCGACTGTGGAAGTGGGGAGTGAGTCCTCCAAAGACTGAGAAGGGAACCCCAAGGAAGCAGAGAGCCAAGGGGGTCTCCTGCAGGTCCTTTCTCCCTGACACATTCTGTGCTTGCTTACCATTTGCTCAGTCCCAAGTCACAGCACCCTGGGAGCAACCACCAGAGCTTACTCATCCAGGCTCAGCCCAAGGGAGCAATGGGAAGAGAAGGAGAAGCTAGAAGC
This sequence comes from Graphiurus murinus, assembly GCA_004027655.1. Taxonomy (NCBI): domain Eukaryota; kingdom Metazoa; phylum Chordata; class Mammalia; order Rodentia; family Gliridae; genus Graphiurus; species Graphiurus murinus. Next base: position 40,676 of record PVLC010012450.1, read on the forward strand.
ATTGGCCCTTCGGTCAGCCAGCCCTCCTCCCCGTCCGCAGGTCTCATTGTCAACACAGGGCTGAGCCACAGGGAGGACCCTCTTCCAAGTCCCTCCCGGAGCTCGGGCGGCCAGCGGTCCCACCTACCGTCGCCTTGCCCAGGTAGTCCTTCTTCACCAGCTGAGCCACCTGTCTCTCGTTTGGTCGAAACAGCCTACCCGTGGGGATCATCACAGGCTCATACAGCTTCTGCTTCTGCGAGGGACAGTAGTGTCACTGGTCACTCAGCAGTGGCCACACCTTCTAAGACAGGGGCCATTCTGTCATTGTGCAAACATCACAGAGTGTTCCTGCCCAGACCTAGACACTACAGCAACCGCTGAACGTGCCATCCGCCCGCCGGAGACTAAATATCTTGATACGGCCCGTGGCTCTATTTCCTTATCTGAAAATGAGGTGGTGAGACTTGTCCTGCTTCCTTCACCGCATGGATGCAAGGATCCATTGAAATAACCTCAGGAAAGGACTTTTTCCAAATAGATGAAGACCCATCTAATTCTAGACTGTTAAGGTTGGAAGAGTGGCTCTTGATAGCACCTCACACTGAGGGGCCCTGTGGGCATCTGTTGATGCTATTTGTCCAATACCCCTTTTCCTGGGACACTGTCTCTCTCCTTCTCTGTGTGGTGTCTTGAGGTTCTCTCTCAGCTGGGGGGCACCACCCCAAGAGTGGCCTGGGCCCCAAGCATGCCCATAATCCTAGCAACTTGGAAGGATGAGGCAGGAGGATTGCAAATTGGAGGCCAGCCAATTAGCAAGACCCGGCCTCGAAATAAAAAATAAAAGCCAGGCATGGTGGCACATGCCTGTAATCCGAGTACTTGGGAGACTGAGACCGGAGGATCCGGGTTCTCGGCCAGCCTCAGCTACCTAATGAGGCACTCCACAATTTAGCGAGACCCTGTTTCAAAATAAAGAACAAAAAAATAGGGCTGGCGGTGTAGCTTGGAGGTAGAATGCCCCTGAGTTCAATCCCCAGTACTGCAAATAATAATAATAATAATAATAATAATAATAATAATAATAATAAAGCTGAGCATAGTGGCACACACTTGTAATCCCAGTACTTGGGGGGCTAAGACTGGAAGATCACAGATTTGAGGACAGTCTCAGTAACATAGTGGTACTCTCAGCAACCTACTGAGACCAAACAAAATAAAAAGGGCTGGGGGTATAGCTCAGAGGTACAATGCTTCTGGGTTCAACCCTCAGTACCACAATAAGTAAATGAATAAATAAATAAATAGGGCTAGGGGTATAACTTGGAGGTAGAATACCCCTGGGTTCAATCCCCAGTACCACAATAAATAAATAAATAAATAAATAAATAAATAAATAAATAAATAAATAATAAATAGGGCCAGGGGTGTAACTTGGAGGTAGAATGCCCCTGGGTTCAATCCCCAGTACCACAATAAATAAATAAATAAATAAATAAATAAATAAATAAATAAATAAATAGGGCCAGGGGTGTAAGGTGGAGGTAGAATGCCCCTGGATTCAATCCTCAGTACCTAAATAAATACATAAATTAATAAATAAAGCCAGGGGCAGAACTTGGAGGTAGACTGCCCTTGGGTTCATCCTCCAGTACAAAAAAACCAAAAACAAAACAAAACTCTCTAATGGAGCTATGCTAAAAGAACAGTTTCCCTAGAACTCAGAAAGCACAGATAACACCTTCTTCAGAGCCCCTGAAAGGGGCACTGGGATCCAAGGGAATCTGCCCGTGGCTCGCACACGCACCCACACGCTCTCCATGGCCTTGTCGATCTTGGAGTGCCTGGGCTCAGACTTCAAGCTCACGGCCAGAGCTAACTGTTCCTCAGCCTTCTTCCATTCCTCCTTCTTGGCGTACATGAAAGCGATGTTGTACAACACCTGGAAAGGCAGAGGCCACAACATCAAACCCGAGGTGCCAGCGAAGGGCTTGCAGGGAACGTCGCCTGGTGACAAGTTTCCTTTCCCCAGCGCTCCTGGGAAGATCCAAAAGATCAAACAATGAGTCTGGCTATGCCGAGTTATGTCAAGCACAAGCATAGTGCTGTGAAGGACTGTGTTGTGTGCAAATTAACATCATGTATGCTTTTCCTCCAACCAGCGTAGACAAGAACTATTGTGTGGTTTTATTTTACTTCGTTTTATTTTTGTGCTACTGGGGATCGAACCCAGAGGCATTCTACCTTCAAGCTACACCCCAGCCTGATTTTTTATTTCTTATTTGGAAACAGGGTCTCTGTAAGTTGATACGAGTCTCACTACTTGTTGAGGTTGTCCTCGACCCTGTGATCCTCCCATCTCAGCCTCCCAAGTCCTGGCACCATGCCCAGCTATCGTGTGGTTTTATATGGAGATGAGTGACTTGCCCAAGGCCCCTTGAAGAGGCAGAGCTGGCAGGCATGTGGCCTCCCGCCTGGGTCCTGCCTCTGAGCCTGGGCAGAACCCTGGAACAGGAGCTGGGTGGGGAGAGGGTCCCAGATGCACCAGCACCAGCGGCATGTGGCCCAGGCCACCGGAGTTAGCAAGACTGTATAGCCATGTGCGTGAGGAAACTGCTGGGCAAAGTCCCGAGAGGCTGGAAAGGGAATCCTCGAGAGGCTGGGAGCAGAGAGAAAAGGACAAGCCCGATGACAAACGTCGTCACGGGTGTATGTTTTCTTATCATGCTTCACAACATACACAAGGAGTCAGATAATCTTTGGATGCATGAGCAAGATTTAAAAAAAAAAAAAAACTACTGAGAACAGTAAGCAGGACAGGAATTATGGAAACGAAGGGGTGTGGCATGAGACTTTCTCCTAGCACTCTATCCCACCTTCTCTAAGGTCACTTGCTTTGGTGGCAGCAGCTGCCATGCCGTGGAAGACTCAGGCAGCACTGGGGAGAAATTCCTGCCCCAGGGAACGAGGGCCTCTTGCTGCCAAGCGGCCCTAACTTGCCTGACAAGTGGGTAGCAGGACTGGTGTTCTCACATAGCGAGCGGCCGGTGCTGCGTGACGGGGGCAGGACCCGTTGGGAAGCGAAGATCTGGACTCCCTGCCAGGCCTTGCTAGGCGTCGGTGAGCTGATCCCTTCTGCATACAGGGGGTCTCTGGCTTAGGATGGCTCTACCGAGCTTTTTTTTTCTTTACAATGGTGCAAAAGTGATTTACGCATTTGAGAGGAGAAAAGGTATTTCAAATTCTTAAGTTTGATCTTTGCCTGGGCTAGAGATGTGTGCTACGCGATGCTCTTGCTATCTGGGAGTGAGTGCAGCTCCCAGTCAGCGTGTGATTCTGAAGAGAAATAACCGCCCATCTACAGAGTGCTGTGCTGCTGAGCTGTGTTGTCCAGTAGTTAGGGCTATTCCATGCGTTTTCTTCCTTCCTTCCTTTCTTCCTTCCTTCCTTCCTTCCTTCCTTCCTTCCTTCCTTCCTTCCTTCCTTCCTTCCTTCCTTCCTTCCTTCCTTTCTTCCATTGTCCCCTCTCTCCTTCTCTTCCTCCTTCCTCTTTCTTTCTTTCTCTCTCTCTCTCTCTCTCTCTCTCTCTCTCTCTCTCTCTCTTTCTTTCTTCTCTCTTTAGCTGGAGGTTGAACCCAGAGGCATACACCCCCAGTTGTATTTTATGTATGTACGTATTTATTTATTTTTGTTTATTTATTTATTTGTTTGGGGATTGAACCCAAGGGCATTCTAACTCTGAGCTACAGCTCC